>JACERR010000127.1:0-87319 GCA_016760335.1 Gastrodia elata
TTGCACTATATGTCACTAAAATGATGCACACAAATATGCTACACCATGGTATATTCTAGAAATATCACTAAAGGCTTATGAGTAGTATGGTCCAATGTAAATACACTAGTTAGGAAGTCAGTATGGTGATGCAGATGCACCCTGAAATTCCCTAGTCTGTGTATATCACATTATATAACCAATACAATATCACTGATACCCATGTATCACAACAGAAGGAATGAGTCAAATTCATGTTTATGCTTATGCTTATGCCACTATGTTGAATGAATGAAAAACTCAAAAATTAATGAAGAGTTTTGTAAGAAATGATAATGAATTCTAAGTCCCCACTGTGCAGAATCCTTTTAAAAGGATTCTGACTCCTAACTTCTAGATCGATGATTAATTAAAGTTGCATATTTACTTAGAGATCACTAAATGGGGTGTTTATATACACATATTCAGTACATTACAAGAAAAGGATTCTTATTACTTAGTTTGATTAAGCCACCCTAACAAAGTGATCTTCATTAGGAGGCACCACTCAATGGTGATTTTATATCTCAAGCTAAGTATTAAGTTTCTATACACACAATCATACTCAATGTCTTAAGGAAGGTAAATCATATTACTTAGTTTATTTGAGCCACACCTATTGAAGCGTTCTTCGCTAGGAGGCATTGCCTGTTGGCAACTTATATTTCAATTAAACTAAGGAATGAGTACCCATTTAATACACACTTAGGCTTGAATGATTTATTCTAATGGGACTGTATTCGTCTAATCCTGCAGGATAGAGCCTGCTCATAAGTCCTTATTAGAATGAATCGACCAATTCTGAATATTACTAGAGAACCAGTAATATGGGTATACTATACTATAGCACCCAATAATCGGGGTTCTCACAAGACTATTTAATAGACTAAGGAATTATCAGAACTAGTAATACTTATACACAATGGGTGAGAATTATGCAAGGTTTCACTAACTTGTGATCAAGGATCACCCAACATGGATTCTACCACGAGGAGTAGTGTCACTCTAAGGTTTTTAGGTGAACTCTACCACAAGGGGTTAAGATCAATTTCTAAGGCCAAGACGCGTCGATTGGACCAAGAACCCCCATCTGGATCACTCTGGATCGACGGGGTGCTACTCGACCGAGGTGCCTTGGATACGGGCATCTCAAGCCGACTATGAGGGAGAAATTCTCCTCACAGAGGCCTCGATTTGACCGGGGTTCGATCCTTACACGTTCAGGGAGTCAAGACGCATCGAACCCCCAACCTATCTTAACCTGAGGTGCTGCCAATCGCTGGGTCCTTACTCGGACTCAGCCATTGGCTCAGTTGCTGGCTCAGTCGATCGATACAATCGACTCAAGCTCGCTTAGCCCCAGGCGACAATCACACTGGGTTTCTAGATGGCTATGGCAACCTAGGCGACATCCAGAGCTCATTCAGAAGGACAGAATGGAAATGAGCTTAAGGGAAAATCAATGGTGGAAGGTTGTACCTGGAATTGGGGTTACGGGCTTGGCCGAGGGGAAAGGAAGTGCTCCAGAGCTTCTTGAAGGACCGACGAAGATCCACAGGGGGTCTGAACGCCAGACGGACCCTCAATCAGCAGTTCTAAGCTCCGGAAATGTCGGAATTTGCCTAGGAAGATGGGAGCTCCAGCAGACCTTCAACCAGACAATCTAGGATTCACAGTGAGCAAAGGGACTCACTGTGAAATCCTGGTGGTATTTATAGGCTCCATTAGGTCTTAGGGATGGAGGCCGGAGCTCGGGCTTGGGAATTGGTCCGGTCCGAGGCTTCTCCCTGGTTACCCCAAATTGGGAGGGTCCATGCATCCTAGTTCATCCGGCTAGGCTCGGCTACATACGGAAAGGTGATAACGGTCTAGCTGACCTGGCGAAGGGTGTGGCAGACAAAGCTATGTAGCTTGATTCAGCGGATTTTCCTCTGTCGGGATGGGATCCTTTGGAGACAAAGATCCACAGTGTCGGGGGGCTCTGGGACCGTCTGATGGATCGACAGTTGGCACGGGACGGCTCTGATCACCCGACATCTAATGTCTGTACGAGGAGTTAGATCGACCGTCGGAGCTGATCCACGGATCAAACGGGCGATCGGGGATACTTAAGACGGATGGATTAGATGCCGTCGGATCAAATCTCAGAACCACGGAACGGTTGAGATTTGACGGATCCGTCCATCTGTGCGGGCCGTTGGATTATGACCGCGGAACAAACGGCCCAGATGGCGTCCACGGTTTGGGAAGGAGCCGACAGTTGGAGAAGGGTAGATTTGCAAGTTGGAATTGTCTAAAACCCTAATTTGCAACTAAACCAATTTAAATTAAATCCAAAATGTGACTAAATGACCTCCAAAAATTCCCAAAATTTCATCCTTAGCTAATTTGGGTATGAGGAATTCAAAAATAAAATCAGATTTTAATTTGGAGATCAGAATAATTTAGGTATTTTTCAGGGCTTAAAAATAGCCAAAAAAATACTAAATTTTCCATTTTAGCTCCAAATGATCTCAAACTTCTAGGGTTAGGTTTAAATGACTCATTGAGTCTAATGGAATCAAAAGCAAGGCTTGGTTTAGCTTAAATAATCCAGATTTAGCTGAGATAACAACTAGGGTTGTTACAGACTCCCCCACTTAAGAACGATGTCGTCCCCGACATCACCTAAGTGAAGAATTACTCTACTGAGACAAATTTAAGTTTAAATACAATTGATAGTGGAGAAAAGAATAGCACCTGGGTTTGCAAAGAGCTGAGGATATTTATTTCGCATGTCCGCCTCTTTTTCCCAAGTAGATTCTTCCAACGATCGATTCTTCCACTGGATTTTAACCATAGGAATTGAGCGATTCCTTAGCTATTTCTGATCATGAGATAAGATTCTGATAGGTTCTTCGGCATATGAAAGATCGGGTTGAATCTCTACCGCTGGAAGTTGAACGAGATGAGAAGGGTCTCGAAGACATCTTCTCAACGAGGATACATGAAATACGTTGTAAAAAGTTGCAAAGCCATCAGGAAGGCTTAACCGGTAGGCAGATGATCCTACCTTGGCCAATACTTTGAATGGTCCAACATAGCGGGGACTGAGCTTCCCAGCAATGCCAAATCTGAAGACACCTTTCATTGGATCAACTCTTAGATAAGCAGAATCTCCCACATTAAATTCTAGGAGACGGTGGTGAGAATCATGATACTTGGTTTGACGATCTTGAGCTGAATGAATTCTCTGCTGAATCAATTTGATCTTACTACTAGTTTCTTTAACTAATTCAGAACCAAAGAGCTGAACACTTCCTGTTTCTGACCAAGCTAGCGGAGTACTGCATTTTCTACCATACAATGCTACATAAGGGGCCATCTTAATACTGTCTTGAAAACTGTTGTTGTAGATAAATTCCACCAACGGAATATGATCTTCCCAAGAACCAGCAAAATCAAGAATGCAAATTTTAAGCAAATCTTCCAGAACTTGATTTACCCTTTCAGTTTGACCATCCATTTGAGGATGAAAGGCTGTACTCATGGTTAGAGTCGTACCCAGATCTTGATGCACATCTTGCCAAAACTTAGAAGTAAACCTGCTATCTCTATCCGATACAATTGACTTTGGAATCCCATGCAATCTGACAATTTTTTTGATGTATAGCTTCGCTAACTTTTCTACTAAATCAGTTTGATGGATAGGAAGAAAATGTGCTGATTTAGTTAGGCGGTCTACTATCACCCAGATTGCATCGGCACCTGATTTTGCACGTGGCAATCCCATGACAAAATCCATAGATATATCGAACCATTTCCATTCCGGGATATCTAATGGATGCAGAAGACCACCAGGTCTTTGGTGTTTGGCCTTCACTAAATTGCAGGCATGACATTTGGCCACAAAGTTGGCTACATCTTTCTTCATACCTGGCCACCAAAATGATTGCTTCAAATTTTGATACATCTTAGTACTGCCTGGGTGAATATGATACCCAGAATTATGGCCTTCGACTAAAACCTCTTGATGCATGGACTTAGGAATCCACTATCGATTACCTTGATAAACTACACTATTCTGCATTGCAAATCGTGGTGAAGACCACCTTCAATATCTGCCTTAAATTTCAGATACTCATCATCTTTGGTTTGCGAAATAGAAACATCTCGGTGGAATGTGGGTTCCACAAATCATCGATTCTAGGCAGTGGGTATTTGTTCTTTATGGTGACCTTGTTTAGTTTGTGATAATCTATACACATACGCATAGATCCATCCTTCTTTTTCACAAATAAAACTGGCGCTCCCCAAGGAGACATGCTTGACCTAATGAAACCTTTATTCAAGAGCTCTTGCAACTGCTCGTTGAGTTCCTGAAGCTCCTTAGGTGCCATTCTATAAGGTGCTTTGGATATTGGCTGTGTACCAGGAATCAATTCAATAGAGAATTCCACTCCTCTGAAAGGAGGTACACTAGGCAAATCTTCTGGAAATACATCGGCAAATTCTTTGAATACCTTACAATTAGCAAGGGAGATATTTTCTTTTGTTTCGCCCATCATGGTGACTAAGTAGGCACTACAACCTTTGCCAATCAGTTGTTCAGCTTTAATAGCATTTATTAAAGATAACTGTATGCTAGTTTTTCCTACAAATGTTTCAGGCTTACCCTGAGAATGGAGAGTGACTTTCTTTTTATGGCAGTTTATCACAGCATTATTGTCACTGAGCCAATTCATCCCAAAGATGATATCAAAGTTAGCTATCGACAGGATGATTAGCTTAGCCTGAAATTCTTGATCATTTATTGAGACTTTGATATTACAAAATTTGTGAGCACTTAGTTGGATTCCTGATGGAAGTTCAACACTCAATTTTTGTGCTAGATTGCATGCATGAAGTTTAAGATTATTAGCAAATCATTCAGAGATAAATGAGTGATTGGCACCAGTATCAAATAATACGCTACAAGGTTGGTTATTTAAATATAGTGTGCTTAGATTTATACAGTGTTATATTAATAGTTTGAAAAGAATACAGAAATACAATTTTAATAGGAGAGGTTTAGGAATGTGTACCTGAAACCACATTGTTATCTTTGGCGGCTTCGATAGGAGTTAAGGAATACACTTATGCAGGTCCAGCAGAATGATTGTTAGATTATCGTCATTGATAGTTCTGAGAATTGAGGACTGGTGGTTGCGTGTGAGCAACTTCAAAAATAGGGGCTGGCATTATAGCCAGATTTGGTTCCCTTCGATTCAGTGGAGTTGCTCGGAACACTTGCTTCTTATGATATGGCTTCATTTGAATTTCGTCTATTGTTTCCGTTTGGTCGCACTGATAGAACCGATGGCCTGTGCGCCCACAATTGAAATATTTCTGGCCAAAGTGGTAACACTTGCCATACGGATGTGGCTTAGTACAGTTTTGCGCTTGTTCGGCAGTAGGTGCTGCTTCCAACTGATACACTTTCTCGGGGTTGGATCCGTCTCTTGAAGTTTCCTCTCGGGTTCAGAGTTATTTGCGATTTTCGCTTATGATCTTCTTCAGATTGATGATGCTCTATCACCTTGGCCATTTCCACTATTTTGAAGAAGTTAGTCAGGCAGAGCGGCACAATCTGGTTCTTCAACGAACTTCGGAGTCCGCAAAGGAAGCGGTGACACTTCGCTGACTCAGAGTGGGTCACTTCCGGTCCAAAACGAATCAATCTACGAAACTTTCTTTCGTATTCAGTGACTAAATGACTCCCTTAAGTCAATCTCATGATCGTATCCGCAATAATGTTTTGTGCCGATGGGGGAATGAATTCCGTCTTGAATGCCTCGACGAACTCATCCCAGGGGATGTCGTCTAGTTCACAATCAATGAACTGGGTATTTCTGACTTCTTCCCACCAACATTCTACCTCAGCATGGAACAGATGGGTGGTGAGACAGACGGCTTCGGAGTTCGGAATTTTCAGACTAATCAAATCCTTTTCCACGGCCTTCAGCCACTCGGCTGTATCCATCGGGGATAGGTTCCCACCAAAGGTTAGAGGTCTTAACCTCAGAAAATTATGGAGCAGATTTTCTGTTGAATGGTGTGAAGATGAAGCAACTTGTGGAGCATGGACTATCAGAGCAGCGACAGTGACTGGAGTCACATGATCATTTAATAATTTTTGCATGACTAGTGCCTGTTGAGCCTGGTTTTCTAAGAGAGTTGCCACCATGGCTCGCAGATGAGCCACCTCATCGCTAGAACTACTGGAGGCAATAGTGTTCTTGATAGGAGTAACTGTGGGTGGTGATCCGGAATCCATTCTAGTTTAATTAAGAACAGAACAACTCAGAGTTTACTCTAAAAAAGGGAAATCAAAACTTTTCATTAATCATAGAATTTAGGAATTTCAATGCCAATACTGTAAATCAAATGGAGTTGCTTGAAAATGAAATAACATTTAACCTAACTATCATTCAAACATTATCAATGTACTCTGCCCTAAAGGCTACACAAAAATCCTCAAAGGTGACTTCCCGATGCCTCCTAATACGTTTCTTCTTGAGCCTTGCCATGGTCTCATACCACCACACTATGGCATAGTCCACCATCAGGTCAGTCACAATATCTACATAAAGTGACTTAGGACACTCTATGTGTTCCAAAATGGACTCCACTCGGCTCAACCATTCTTGCGCGTATATGGGAAAGTTGAGCCCTCGATATACAGCTTGTTGAAGCTTCTCCAGGACCAAAATTCCTCTTGATGAAACTCCTTCAATCTGCCAGTTGCTTTCCTGCCTCCATTTGAAGCTACAGCTCCAAACTCTCCTGAAGGCACACTGATAATAGTCTATATCGGACTCTTTAGATCCCATTTGACTCTGGGGATAGAATTTTTATTATATTTGTGTTAGACTCCAAATAATTTATTAGGATGGGAGTATTATCCTCTTTCATTTTGCATAGAGTTACTGACACTACTATGTTATGGATGTCACTTATATTAATGCGTGTATTTCAGAAGAACGATCCATTAAGTAGAAAGGAATCATAGATCCAATTCTGACACCTTATGGTGTTCTCTGATACCAATTGTGGGGCCCTCATACTGACAATAAGGAAGTACGGTGCTCCAACTGTGGCAAATCCCCAACTTAAGTAAAGTTAGGTAAACCCAACCTGCCTTAAGCCAAGGACTTGTCACCAAGTGCTATAACATTCATCAATATAAATATCAAAGTGGCAGAAGCAATACGAGATAGAGTAACATCCACAAGCATATATAGTAGGAAAAGAGAATGCAATATAGTAACTCATCACAATGCAGAAATAAAATACATCCAGAATTAATTATTACAAACTGAAGTTTAAAGAGAATAAAAATATCTCTCAATCTCACTGAAATAAAAAGGCAAAATCTAACTAAGCAGCAGCACGATCCTCCTCCTGATTCTGCTCCTCTTCGGCGACACTGCTCACGAACACGTCTGAATCTGACATTTGTCGGTATCGCAAAGGCCAGGGCCCCAGCCAAAAAAATAAAAAGGTTACAGTTAGACAATTGTCTAAGTACATTTTAGGCTGTTTAAATGAACTAAATATTGAAAGATATCACATTTAATTATTTTTAACATGCAAGCAATTATGCGGTGCAACAAGCTATACAAGAAGTGGAATACTATAAACTATCCATTTATAGTAATCGACATGTATGTGAAATAATATACAAAACACCAAATAAACAAGGTGAAGCTAAAAGCAAAAGTGACTGCAACTATTGAAATAAATATGATCCTAACAATAATTATGATCACAATAAAACATGCTGAGTATAAAAGAACACAAGTACAGAACATGAGAAAATTGTAGCATCCTAAACATGCCATTTATACATATATCTAAGCCATAAGAGTATACATACAACATGCAGATTAATATGAAAAAGAAAGGCCACTGAGACATATGGCAAAAGCAGAGCAATATATGAAATATAAGGCAACTGAGACATGTGGCTAAGCAAGCGAATATTGAAAATAAGGCCACTGAAGCATGTGGTAAAGCAAATCAGAAAACAATACAATCCAGCCAAAGTAGCAATAAGCCTAAGACATAGTACTGCCATACCAGCCAATAGGCCATACAGGGCCTCCAATATCCTTCAATCAATCCCCAGCTTAGCCATCCAAATATGATAGGTCTTAGTCCAGTCTATACAATACTACTACTGAAGAGGCAGACTAAGCTAAGACATATTCCACCAACTCCAAACAAGACAAAGCTGAATGATATGCAATTCAAATTCTAGCTTAGGAGGTATCGTCCATATCCTAAGTTTTCCTATTATGCTCAAGGAATAAGGCTCAAAAATCAAGGTTAGTAAAGCAATCTAGTCCAAGTAAGCAAGAGACTCAATCTAGACTTATGTGATATCTGATGTTATTTAATTACCAATTCTAACTACTCTGAGAAGGTACAAGTTTAGGATCTCCAATATCCAGCTATCGAGTAGAATCTCAGATTTACATCCTTAAAGTTAATATTAGAACTTAACAAGTTCTAATCAAAATCATGTGATGACTATATAGTTTAAGTAAGTTGAATCAATGACCTAATTTATTAATATTTTACTCTCTTACCCAAATCTTGACTAAATAAATCAAGATTTAAGGATTTAGAACTTAAACCTTATGTTGAGTTCAAATCCCAAATCCCAGGTAATATCCTAATAAGGATCTAGGGTTCGCACTTATTACCCAAATTAAAGGTAAAGAATCTTATAAGCTGAAAGATTCAGGGACTAAGAACTTAGTGAAATGCTATTCTACTAATCACAGGATAAAACAATCGATTAAGAACTTGAGAATCTAAGATCTATATTCAATCCTTAAGATAATTTCATTATCTTATTAATTGAATCATCCTATACCCACATGGAATGTTTCAAAAGATTAAACAATCAATCATTTAAGGAATTTCAATTGGAGATGGTTTAATTCAAATTGAAGTTCTAAGTCTAAGATCTAAGATCTAAAGATTTGAAGTTTGATCACTTTAGACTTCTAATTTAGAGTTTTAGCTTAAGAGTTTCCATTTGTGATTCTCTTTAGAATCTAAGTTCATAACTAAACTATAAGGAGCTTACTAAGGTTGAAATTGATAATTTTAAGAATTAGATTAAGATTAAACTCATATTGACCTTTTTAGGGCTACTTAAGATCTAAGGAGCTAATGTTTGATCACTTTAGATCCTAAGCTAAATTTCAAGTTAGGCTTTACCAATTACATTTCTTTTAAGATTTAGCTCTTAGGTTAATCTTACTGAACTTATTAAGGTGATATTTAATCATCTCAGTTATTAGATTTAAGGATTAATGCCAAAAGACTCTTATAAGATCACTTAAGATCTAAGTGTCTTAATTAGGGATTAAGTGGAGTTTTCTTGAATTGAAGATCACATTAACTTTACTAATAGTCTAAGAGTTCAGAGAACACTTCTAATCTACCTTAGGATAGTTTACTAAAATTTCCAGGTCTTAAGGAGCATTTAAACATATTTTGGTCAAAATGACCAAAATGCCCCTCTTAAGGGTAAAATTAGGATTTTAGGGTTTAGTTGCCCAAGCTAGATCCTATCTGACTTAATATGATTCATAATGATTACTGAAGTGAGTGACACACTTATTTTAGGTTTTTTGAAGACCTAATTAATCTTAATTAGCACTAATCACTTAATTAAGTCAATTATGATGATTAGTGAATTTAGGGCACTTTAGGGCAATCTAACCTTATACTTAGGTTAATCTAGACCTAATATGGCATTAGGTACAATTCCCATTCAATTCAAAGGCTAAATTAGGTTTTAATTCACTAATCCTCAATTAAGGTGATTAAGGAGTGATTAAGAAAACTAGTTATCCAAAGTTAAATTTAAGGGTCTGATATTATTCCTTATGGTACAAGGAGCAATCAAAGCCCTTAATCTCATTAATTGGATACTTAAATAATTTTATATGATATAATTAATGATAGCAAGCAGTTTGGCAAATATTTTTAAATCCAACCATTTGATCTAAGATTTTATTCTATATTCATATTCCTTGAATTTTTCAGATTCAAATGGTATAATGGATCATACCATTTCGATCTGTATAACTAAAGTTATTTAATTAATTTAATCTGAATGTTTATTTAAATTAAAACTATAGGGTTTAATTAATTTATTTCGCAATCATTAAAAATGTTATCCAATAATTATTAATTAGGCACGGCCCAAAATTGGAACCGCGCAGGTCACGGGTCGGCCTGGCCTAGAACCCGCGACTTCATCTTCTTCCTCTCGACGGGTCCCGAGCCTGCCGACTTCGGCGCCGAAATTCTCAGCGCACAGTTGACCACGGCGGCTCAGTTTGATCCCTACATGCTCCCTGAGCCACGACGCGTCAATTGGACCAAGAACCCCCATCTGGATCTCTCTGGATCGACGGGGTGCTACTCGACCGTGGTGCCTTGGATACGAGCATCTCAGGCTGACTGTGAGGGAGAAATTCTCCTCACAGAGGCCTCGATTCGACCGGGGTTCGATCCCTACAGGTTCAGGGAGTCAAAACACATTGAACCCCCAACCTATCTTAACCTGAGTTGCCGCCAATCGCTGGGTCCTTACTCGAACTCAGCCATTGGCTCGGCTGCTGGCTCAGTCGATCGATACGATCGACTCGAGCTAGCTTAGCCTCAGGCGATAATCACACTGGGTATCTAGATGGCTAAGGCAACCTAGGCGACATCCAGGGCTCGTTCAGAAGGACAGAATGGAAATGAGCTTAAGGGAAAATCAATGGCGGAAGGCTGTACCTGGAATCGGGGTTACGGGCTTGGCCGAGGGGAAAGGAAGTGCTCCTGAGCTTCCTGAAGGACCGACGAAGATCCACAGGGGGTCTGAACGCCAGACGGACCCTCAATGAGCAGTTCTAAGCTCTGGAAATTCCAGAATTTGTTGAGGAAGACGGGAGCTCCAGCAGACCTTCAACCAGACAATCCAGGATTCACAGTGAGCAAAGGGACTCACTGTGAAATCCTGCTGGTATTTATAGGCTCCATCAGGTCTTAGGGATGGAGGCCGGAGCTCGGGCTCGAAAATTGGTTCGGTCCGAGGATTCTCCTCGGTTTCCCAAATTGGGAGGGCCCAGGCATCCTGGTTCATCCGGCTATGCTCGGCCACTTATGGAAAGGCGATAACAGTCTAGTTGACCTGGTGAACATAGTGGCAGACAAAGCTATGTGGCTTGATTCGGCAGATTTTCCTCTATCGGGACAGGATCCTTTGGAGACGAAGATCCACAGTGTCGGGGGGCTCCGGGACCGTCTGATGGATCGACAGTTGGCGCGGGACGGCTCTGATCACCCAACATCTAACGTCCGCTCGAGGAGTTGGATTGATCGTCGGATCTGATCCACGGATCGAACGGCGATCGGGGATACTTAAGACGGATGGGTTAGATGCCGTCGGATCAAATCTCAGAACCGCGGAACGGCTGAGATTTAACGGATCCGTCCATCCATGCGGACTGTTGGATCAAGACAGCAGAACGGATTGCCCAGATGGTGCCCGTGGTTTGGGAAGGAGCCGACCATTGGAGAAGGGTAGATTGGCAATTTTGAATGGTCTAAAACCCTAATTTGCAATTAAACTAATTTAAATTAAATCCAAAATGTGACTAAATGACCTCCAAAAGTTCCCAAAATTTCTCCTTTAGCTGATTTGGGTATGAGGAATTCAAAAATGAAATCAGATTTTAATTTGGAGATCAGAATAATTTAGGTATTTTTCAGTACTTAAAAATAGCCAAAAAAATACCAAATTTTCCATTTTAGCTCCAAATGTTCTCAAACTTCTATGGTTAGGTTTAAATGACACATTGAGTCTAATGGAATCAAAAGCAAGGCTTGGTTTAGCTTAAATAATCCAGATTTAGCTGAGATAACAACTAAGATTGTTACAGGGGTACCTGGTTTTATCGGGATTGCTTGCAAACGCTGCAGAGGGGAAAGCCGGCTGGCTGAGCTCCCTTGGATTTCTCTGAGAGTTCCTGAACTCCAAGAGACTCTCCTATCAGTCGTACGCAAGCTCGGGGGTGCCTGGAACAAGCTCAGTAGCTCAGGAATTTAGCTATGGGAGCTCGGGAATGGCAGAAGGAAGCTCAACTCCAATTGATCAGCAAGGATCAAATGGAGGAGTGCTGAGGCTATTTATAGCCTCAAGGGAGTGTAGGGAAGTTTCCAAAGGCTCCAATTGGGCTGGGGAGTGTCGGAGTGGTCGGCCCATGGCCGAGCTCTCAAATTTCCAATTCGAGCTCGGCCGGGTCACGAGGCCCGATTGGGTCTCTTGGCCATTAGGGATGGTGTGCTAACATTCTCCTAAGGTGGAAAGCGGGAGCGGGGGACAGAGGAGGCAGCTGGCAGTACGGGGGATCTCTCGGTCGGGTGCACGAGCGCGTGGAGACGAAGATCAACAATACCGGGTGCCTTGGATGTCGACTGATCTATCGATCAGGTGGTGCTACGGCTGGGATAGCCCAGATCCTAACGGCCAATCGCGAGGATGATCCTGGCCGTAGGATCCACGGGGTGGATCCAACGCCAGATCCATGGTTCCGTGGGATCTGTTCCTAGCCGTTAGATTAGTAAGGCATGATGGCTAGATTCATGGGGCGCCGCTGTCGCGTGACCCGAGCTCTGCAGCGGATCGTGCGGATCCCGGCTGTTAATTCAGGTATAAGGGTATAAATACAATTATGAATTAATTAGAACCCTTATGTGCAATTGAACCATTTTAATTTAATTTGAATTATGGCCCAAATGATTTCCAAATTGCACCAAAATTTCACACTTAACTAATTTGGGGGTGAGGAATCCAAAAATACAATCAGATTTTAATTTTGAGATCAAAAAATTTTAGGTCTAATCTAGGGCATCTAGACTGATCAAATTATCCTTTTGGACATAGAGAAGTCCAATGGACTTCAAATTTTCTAGATAGGTTCAGATTAAGACTCTATAAGTAATGGTTATTGAAAAATTAGTCAAATTACCTATATTTTTGCAAGGTAATAGCCTAAGGGCTGATACAGACACGCTATGTCCACTTAAGAATGATGTCATCCTCGACATCATCTCAAGTGAGAAGACAATCATGAGAACATTGAAGAACATAAATAAAATTCAAAAGATTAAAGGAGTATCTGGAGTTTCAAAGAGGCTAGGGTACTTCTTTATCATATCCGCCTCTTTTTCCCAAGTAGATTCTTCTAAGGAGCGATTCCTCCACTGAATCTTTATCATAGGGTTTGAGCGATTTCTCAGTTGTTTTTGATCATGAGCTAAATCTTGATTTGCTCTTCTGCATAAGAAGGATCCAGCTGGAGTGATACTGATGGAAGTTGGATTATGTGGGAAGGATCACGAAGACATTTCCATAGAGACGAAATGTGGAAAATGTTATGGACTGCAGAGAAGTCTTCAGTAAGCTTCAATCAATAAGCTGCAGAACCAATCTTTTCTAATATTTCAAAAGGTCCAATGTAGCGAGGACTTAGCTTCCCGGCTACACCAAAATGATAAATGCCTTTCATTGGGCTAACTTTAAGGTACGCATATTTTCCCACCTCCAGATCTAGAGCACGATGATGACCGCCGTGATATTTACTCTGGCGATCTTGAGCCTCTTTGATTCTTTGTTGGATCAATTGAATCTTACGATTCATTTCTTCAACTAATTTGACCCATAAGGCTGAACACTGCCAGTTTCAGACTACGCTAACGGAGTACTGCATTTTCTGCCGTACAGAGCTTCATATGGAGCCATACCGATACTTGCTTGAAAACTATTATTGTACGCAAAATCCACCAGAGGAAGGTGATCTTCCCAGAAACCTCCAAAATCTAGTACACAAAGATGAAGAAGATCTAACCATAACTTGGTTGACTCTTTCAGCTTACCCATCTATCTGAGGATGAAAGGCGGTACTCATTGCTAGAATAGTCCCCAAGTCTTGATGTACTACTTGCCAAAATTTAGAAGTGAAATGGCTATCTCGATCAGATACAATGGACCTCGGGATCCCATGGAGTCTGATAACTTCCTTGATATACAACTTTGCCAGTTTCTCCACAGAATATGTTTGACGTATAGGGATGAAGTGAGCTGACTTGGTCAATCGATCGATAATGACCCAAATTGAATCAGCACTGGATCTTGCTTTAGGTAATCCCATAACAAAATCCATAGAAATGTCGAACCACTTCCAATCAGGAATTGCTAGAGGATGAAGAAGTCCTCCAGGCTTCTGGTGTTCGGCTTTAACTAAACTGCAAGCATGGCATTTTGCTATGAATTCTGCTACACTCTGCTTCATTCCAGGCCACCAGAATGATTTCTTTAGGTCTTGGTACATCTTGGAACTACCAGGGTGTATATGGTAACCTAAGTTATGACCTTCTACTAGGATTTCTTGCTGCATAGATTTGGAAATCCACAGACGATCCCCATGATATATTACATTACCATGAAGTTGAAGGTCAAAGCGACGACCACTTTCAAATTCAACTTTAAACTTCAGATAATCTTCATCCTTGGTTTGAGAGATTAAGACATCGTGATGAAAGGTAGGTTCAACTAAGCTCATGGATATTAGCTATGCTTAACATATCCCCATGCACTGGCCTGATTTCGATCCTTCAGAATTCTTCTTCTAGTGAACTTGAGAGTATCATAGCAGAAAGCGTAGTATGACGACTGAGCGCATCTACTATAACGTTTGCTTTTCCTGGATAATATTGTATACTTAAGTCATAATCGCTTATTAATTCGAGCCATCTTCGCTGTTGGCAATTTAACTCGCCTTGGGTGAAGATGTACTTCAAGCTCTGATGATCGGTGAATATGGAACACTGGACGCCATACAAATAATGACGCCATATCTTTAGAGCAAAGACTACCGCTGCTAATTTGAGGTCGTGGACAGGGTAGTTCTTCTCGTGTGGTTTCAACAGACAAAGGCGTAGGCTGTGACTCTCCCTTCCTGCATCAATACACATCCCAAACCTATACCAGATGCGTCGGTATAAACTTGGTAATTCAATTCTTCCTTGGGTAAGGCGAGAACTGGTGTGGAGGAAAGAGAATTTTTCAATGTTTGGAATGCTTTCTCACACTCCAGGCTCCAGACAAATGGTACGACTTTCTGAGTCAACTTTGTGAGAGGAGATGTTGATGAATCCATAGATTATATCTAAATAAAGCAGAAAATTCATCTATTTAAGATCTTTATGCTGCTCCTAAATCAATTTTTTTCTATCTTTTTCAGGGAAATGAAATCCAAAGGAGTTCTAAGGCATTTCTGCAAAGTTTTTAAAATTTATTAAAGAAAACTGCTGCACCGCGTGGTTGCGCGCTGCATTGGGCTGTAGCGGAAATATCTAAACTATATGAAAATTAATCGCAACTAATTGAACAGTGCTTTTTGCAAAATGACCCGCTACAGCGCGCGGTCGCGCGCTGCAGCGGTCTGCAGCGGAAATATTCATAACTTTATAAAGTTGGGGCTCAACTAATTGAACAGAGATTTTTGCAGAATGAACTGCTACAGCGTGCGGTAGCGCACTGCAATGATCTGCAGCAGAAATATTCATAACTTTATGAAACGGGGGCTCAACTAGTTGAACAGTGATATTTGTGGAATAGCCCACTACAGCGCACGGTAGCGCGCTACACCGGTCTGCAGCGGAAATATTCATAACTTTATAAAACGGCGGCTCAACTAATTAAACATTGATTTTCGCGGAATGACCCGCTATAGCGCGCGGTCGCGCGCTGCAGCGGGACATCTTCAAAAGCTCAAACGCGGTAGCGCGTGGCAGTGTGGGAATTGGCGAATGTGCAAAAGATCATTGCACGTCGCAGCGCGCCACGGTGCACTACAGTGTGCTGCAGCGGCCCGCCGCAAATTTTTCCCAGACAAGCATTAAATGCGGCTGGGGACATGACCTCTATCCTGCATTTTGTCCACAGCCATCATTCCCTGCTGCAGCCCATTTTATTTAAAAAAGGAAGCTTTGAGGTGATGTTTTGTGTAAATAATTGAAGATTATTATCACCTCACAATAAATGGAAGTTATTGTCATGATGAATTCAGATTTTTATATGAAAAAGCTGGTTTGAAATGAAGAAGAGATGGCAGCCCCCTCTTCTTATAAATACCCCTCCTCTTGACTAGAGGAGGGTTCACAATTTTAGCCAAATTCTACTAAGTAAGGAGGAGAGCCAAGGGAAAAGAGGAACTCCGTAAGGGTGGCAAGGCAAGCTCTTGCTTTGGAGAAGGAGGAAAAAGGCAGCATTTGATACCTAAGGAGGGAACATTGAGAAGGAGAAGAAGGATTTTGGAGAACTTCTACGGAGTGTTCCTAGTATCTTCTAAACTCACTCTTGTATTTCTTTTTAGTTGACTATGAAAGGGTCTTTATCTATGCATGTGCTTTTCTTCTTTTCTTGTGCAATGAGTAGCTAAACTCCCTTGGGGAGGGTTGGGGGTGAAATCTCATTTGCATGCTGTAATATTAATGTATGAATGTTTTCCCTCAAGTTTTTGGTGCCATTGCCGGGGAATTGGTTTCTGATTTGAATTAAGGACAATCTATAAGTAACTAGCGATTTAAGCATTTGATTGCATATATTAGTAGTTTTTGATTTGTTGTAATTATTAAGCTAACATTTTATATTTCTTTTTGTTATTTTACTTCTAAAAAATCTGTGTGATCTTTATTGCCAAACTCGTTCTTGATAAGCCATATTGTAACTTGTATGAGTAAAAGAGTTTGTACTGAATATCTTTTTGATCTCGAAATAGAAAGAACATATTTATAAGCTAGGCGAGAACGAAATTTATCAAACCAACAAGCTGTTATGGATAATTTCACTGAAAATTTAGAAGAGCCTAAGGGTAGAGCACTTAGAGATTACACACTACCCACTGTTAGGGGAATCCCGCATGTGATTGTATGGCCAAATATAGAAGCCCACAATTTTGAAATCAAACCTTCCACACTGAGTACGGTGCAAAACAAACTTAGATTACTTTCTCCTTTCTCTTCACCAATTAAAGTTACCAATATAGCAAAGCAACATTTACTAATTAGGCGCTTGGCTTCACGTGCATTCACTAATGATGCCATTAGGCCAAGCTTGCCTATAAAGACATCTGGTTTTCTTCCTACCCAAAGAAATACTTTCTTTCTATAACAATTTATTATTGCATTAAATTTCTTTAGCCAATTTATTCCTAATATTATGTCAAAGTTGGTAATTAGCATATTAATAAGTTTAGAAGGAAATAATTGATTGTTGATTTGGATGTATACCAAATAGAAACTCTTTGCCAACATTTCAGCACTTGATGGCATTTGCACTCGCAAGGTATTATCTAAGCCAAAATATTGAAAATTCAAGGAAGAAGTATACTCCTCTGATATGAAAGAGTGACTAGCACCCGTATCAAATAGCGTATTACAAATTTGATTCTTGATTATTAATGTTCCTTAAAATAGGAAAGAAGGAACAAAATTTTAATCACTGCACATAGAATTAAAAGCAAGTAGTATTTGAAAATAATGTATTGAAAATGAAAAGCAATAATCAAAGGCTTTAAATATATAAAATGTACTTGTTACAATGTCGCTCTCCTCTTTTGCAATAGAAGCTGAAAGAGCAAAAACTCTTGGTATTGATGGAGATTGAACAACAGCCTTGCCCTTATTAACATGACTACTTGGTCCTTGCTTCTGAATATGAGAAGATGACCTCTCCTAATCTCTTACATTTCCACTTGAAGGAGGAGGCATTAGAGCAGGATGAGGTGCTTTGGAATTGTAAGGAGTATGATTCTAGACTGTTTGTTGAAGATTAATTTCCATTCTCTCAACTATCCAGTTAGCATGACAATCTTGGTATTTGTGATTGGTTCTCCCACAAATGTAACACCTATTCCCAGTATGGTAATATTTGCCATATGGGTGCTGCCTGTTACATTTCATTGATTGACCTCCTTTTTGATTTTTATTTGCAGCCAAGTGAAAGACCTTTAAACCTTGTGAACGGTTTCTCTTAAAAGACTCATGCCTAGAAGGTGAAGGATGAGGTCATTTATGTGTGTCAAATTGATCTTGGTGATGCTCAATCATCTTTGCCCCCTCTAATAACTTTGGAAAGTCATCATGATGTAAAGACATCAAGTGGCTTTTAATAGGATTGTTGAAACCCTTCAAAAATCTACTACATCTAGCCGCTTCAGTACAGACTAGATCTGGCGAAAAAGCGGGAAGTATTTTCTAAACTCCATTTCATAATCATGCACTGAATGATTACCCTACTTTAATTGTATGAAATAATCTTCTATTATTATTTGAGTAGAAGGGGGAATAACAGCATGGAAGACTAGCTCAAATTCTTCCCGAGGATTGTCTTCTATATCTATATTAGGATAGTGAGCCTTTAGCTCATTGTCCCACCAAAATTCTACCTCCTCATTAAATAAGTGGGAGGCTAAGCGAATAGATTCTCTTTTGGGACTCTTAATACTTGCTAAGAGTTTCTCTATAGCCTTAAACTAATTGGCCGCTTCCATAGGAGAAGCAGAGCCATTAAAAGTTTGAGGGTTCAATCTAAGGAAGGACATCAAAAAGGGATCCATCACAGGACTTGAAGTGTGTGGATTAGGAATTACAACTGCCTTAGGAGTTGGGGCATAAGCTTCTGGTACAATAGGGAAAGAAGGAAGTTTGAGGTACTTTAGGAGATGAAAAGTGGGAAGCTAGAGTTGGGTGAGAGGGGTTGCTAGTAGAAGCCATCCTCTCAGCTACTCTTATTTGAGCTTCGATCTTGACTTTAAATATTCCTAACATTTGACGCATCTCTTCATTAAGAGATGAATAACAGGTTCAGCATCCTTAACAATAGAAGAAGGAAGATTTTCTTGATCTAGATTCATTCTGTTAAATAATAAAAAGAATAAAACTTACACTCATGCAGGAAAAGGACTTTTCATTAATATTCAAAATTTGAGATACATTAAGAAAAGTACATAAGATAGTAGGGAAAGAGCAACTACAATGTACAAACTATTAAGAAAGTTGCTTAAAAAGAAAACTAATTATTCATTTACAAAATTTGTTATAAAACATAAATTAAAAGTCAGTATAAAGGGGTGCATGATGAAGGCGTCTGCTGGCTCAAATAAGGATGCTGTGGGCATGAACCCACCTATCTTGGGTATAGTTGTCGAAGAATTCATCTAACATTTGGAGGCGTATGTGATCGGGGCACTCTATGGTCGTGAAGTTATCAGAGACCCTTAAATCCACTCCCTTGCTAATTGAGGAATGCAGTCTCCCCTGAACACACAATACTTAAATATTTTATCATTTACTTCACCTCCAGCATTAGACACTTTCAAGTAGAGACATCCATACATCGAGCTTAAGTTGTAGTCATCATCCTAATACTGATAGAACTCTCTAGTGTACTGTCTTAACTCTGACTCGAGATTCTCCATTTGAGAGTTAGTTAATTTAGATTAAAATTAAAAAGAAATTCTTTAATAGTTTGTGGTACCTAAAAATAGTACACAATTTTAAAAGGAATTTTAAGCTATTAGTCATAATCGACTACGAAAGGAATTAGAAATATATTTTAGTTCAAACTCTAGATTATTTCATCTCAGAATCAATTGATCCAATTCAATAAGATTTAAATCAATTATTAAATTTGAAATTCCCCAATAATTGGATAGGAGATTAATCCAAACATTAGGATATTACCTTAGCACCCAATACTCGATTAGAAGAAAATAAGTCAAGTATCAATGCTAAGTGGCCAAGTCACTTTATGAGTAGTTGTTAAGTTAAAATAAAGTTACACAAATGAATGCAATAGAATATACATGATAAGAAGATACATGTAAATACAACATTGCAAGTATTTTAATTACAAGCAATTAGAACAATCCACTCATTCATCCCAAGCAGTTACAAAATAGTAAACGCAATACAGATTAATTATGAGTAGGTAAAAGTAACTTAAGTAAATTCAAGCAGTTTATAATTTAATTATTACAGACCTTTCAAAAGTAAGAGTAAAAGATAGTAAGTAGGTCACTCTCTTACTTATAATAAAATACAAGTAAGCAATTCTAAATTAAGCAGAAGCAAAATTCTATATAAGCACTTCAAGCACTTAGATCTGCATTACCTGAATCAAAGGGATCTTGATCTATCATATTTTAGTATTTAAATATGATAGGATAATGCCAAAAAAGAAAAAGTATAGTTAGACTAAACAGTATAAGCACATTTTAAGATTGGCTATATTCTTAAATTAATAAGATATCATAAATATAGTTTACAATTTAAACTAAGCAGTGGAGCTATAAAAGCTGTCAAGTATGGAAAAAGGAATTAAGCATAACTGTAAAGGAGACGGTATAAAATAAGTTGAATAAAAATACTCACTTATATATAAATCCTGGCCTGCATCCAAAATTGGTAAGGGAAAGCATCATAAAGGCTAGAAACTACTATGTGCATTAAAGTAAATGAAATGAAAGTTATATATAGTTTAATGAAATTTATGCTAAGTAAACAAATAAAATACAGTGAAGCATTAAATAAGATTAAGTAATATACACTGTATTTTAAATGAACTATAAGTGAGCAAAATACAATACTGGAAATAGAGAGTGTAAAGCATAGAAAATAAAGAAATATCTTAGACTTTTGATCTAAGATAAACATAGCCTAGGACTATGAAAAGTAAGCATAACTGAATAGTTATGAAGAGATCTTATAATCAATAAGATTGTAAAAGAATTCTTATATTATTAGTTAAAATTATATTTAGAAGCTATCTCATTCTACTGGAGTACTCAACAGAATGAGATGAGGAGTTAAGCAAGTCTACCTAACTAGATATAGTGGGGGTTCGAACATTCACATTTACCCTCTCTAAAATGTGAAGTCCTATTATTAGCACTATTTTTCTTATTCAAATTTGCCATAAGACATTCCCCATACAATTTTATGAAACTTTTTATTTATGCACAATGATCTTGAATGAATGTTTAAGGAAAAAGGTTCAAAGCTAAGCAAGCATTCAATAAATTTCAATAATTGTAAACTGATGAATCCATAAATTACATCCAAAATAAAGGGAAAAAATCATTTATTTAAGATATTTTTTACTGTTCCTAAATCAAATTTCTATATCTTTTTCAGGAAATGGAATCCAAATGAGCTCTAGGGCATTTCTGCAATTTTATAAAAATATAACAAAGTATTCCGCTACAGCGCGCTATAGCGCGTGGTCGCGTACCATCGCGGGCTGCAGCGGAAATATTCAAACCATATTAAACAGGCTCCCAATTAATTGAATAGTGTTTTTTGCAGAATTCACCGCTACAGCGCGCGGTCGCGCGTTGCAGCGGCTTATCGCAGAAATATTTATGATTATTAAATGGGGGCTCAACCTAATTGAACAGTGCTTTCTGCGGAATTCACCGCTATAGCGCGCCGGTCGCACGCTGCAGCGGTGTATCACAGAAATATTTATGATTATTAATGGGGCTCAACTAATTGAATAGTGTTTTTCTGCGGAATTCACCGCTACAGCGTGCGGTCGCGCGCTTTGCAGCAGTGTATCGCGGAAGACTTGGCTAAATAATTCGGAACGCCCAACTAATTGAATAGTGTTTTTTTGCAGAATTCCCCGCTACAGCGCGCGGCCGCGCGCTGCAGCGGTCGGCCGCGAAAGGGCTTGGCAAAATAATTCGGGCTGCCCCAACTAATTGAACAGTGTTTTTTGTGGAATTCCACGCTATAGCGCGCGGTCGCGCTGTGCCAGCGATCGATCGCAGAAATATTTCTCTATACAATCAGGAAAAAAGAACTAATTGATCAGTATTTTTTGCGGAATTCCCCGCTCCAGCACGCCGGTCACGCGCTTGCAGTGGTCTACAGCGGAGGACTTGGCTAAAATTTGCTTGGAACCAAGGTTTGCTAAGGCATTGCAGCAGCACGCTACAGGGCGCTACAGCGCGCTGCAGCGGCCCGCCAAATTTTTTCCCAGTTAGTGCATTTAATGCGGCTGGAGACATGACCTCTATCTTGAATGTTGTCTCCAGCCACCATATCCTGCAACAGCCATTTTTGTAAAGCTTTGAGGTGATGTGTGGCTAAAAAATGAGATTATTGTCACCTCACCCTAAATTAAAAATTAGTGCAATGATGATTCAGTTTCTTAAATGAGAAATTTGGTTGCTTATGAGGAGGAGCATGCAGCCCCCCCTTCCTATAAATACCCCTTCCTCTTGACTAGAGGAGGGTTCACAATTTTAGCAAGAATGGCCTAAGTAAGGAGGAGAGCAAAAGGAAGAGAGTAACTCCCCGAGGGTGGCAAGGCAATCTGTTGCAAAGGGAGAAGAGAAAGAAGGCAGCACTAGCATTCTAAGGAGAAGGTAATTAGAAGGAGAACAAGAATTCTGAAGAACTTCTACGGAGCGTTCCTAGTATCTTCTAAACTCAATCTTGTATTTTCTTTTTAATGGCCATGAAAGGGTCTTTTGCTATGTATATATTTTCCTTATCTTCTTGTGTAATGAGTAGCTAAACTCCCCTTCGGGAGGGTTGGGATGAAGTCCCACTTTGCATGATGTAATATTGATGTGTGAATGTTTTCCCTCAAACATAAGGTATTTGTGATTTTAATGCCTTACAAAGAAATTTTCATCTAATTAGTCTTGATGTGTTTATGAGAAAAGAACTAAAAAAATCCAAGATCTAATTGTCTTGTGCTCCTTAGCTCACCTTAGGTTGGATGCTAGATTTTGAGTGCATGAAAGCTTAAAACCATGTGAGAAGGTTATTGAGCTCAATACGCCTTAATCTAAGCTCAACTAAAGAGTTGATGCAAGTGATGCTAGGACCCACTAAATGAGCCCCTTAGCTCAACATAATTGAGATTGAGCAATGAAGTGTTGAGTGCTCATGAACTAAGTAACATAGTCGTTGAGCCCAACATGTGATTCTCTCATCTCAACTATGTGAGATGCGAGTGATGCTCGTAGTGGAAATCAATGCTTGTGAGATCTTGAGATTTAAGAAAATTTAAACTCTCCTTGAATAAAGAGAAAATAAATTAACTTTAAATCTCAAGAATCTTATAAGAATCTTTATGCTAAAGTAGAACAGAGTGTGAGTTCATTTTGTGCACGAGATTTGAACTTGTAAGCCTTTGACCTAGACTAAAGGACAACAATGTGCACCTAATTTAATTAAATTAAATGATAAAGCTTGAGAAACAAATCTACATGAGTATTATATCATTGCATGTGGGATGGTCCCAACTCTCCTCTTTCTTTAATCTTGCTATTTTACTTAGTGAATATTTGTGCTAATTTTAGGACTAAACAACCAATACATACTATAGCTTAAACATTAGTGAGAATAGATATACTTTAGTGCCAAATCAACCAATTCTCTGTGGTTCGATAAATTCCCGGAAAGTCACACTTTCCACTTATTACTTCAGACCACGTACACTTGCGTGCAAGCGCAGACGTGTATTTACAGTCTGTCATAGTTTTTGGCGCCGTTGCCGGGGGAATTGGTTTTTTTTTATTTGAACTAAAGATAATCTATAAGTAGCTAGCGATTTAAGCATTTGATTTTATTTCTTCTTGCTTTACATTATCTAGTGTAATTATCAAACTAACATTTTATATTTCTTTTTGTTTATTTTCATTTCCAAAATATATATGTTTGATCTGTATTGCTAAATCATTCTTGATAAGCTTTATTGAAATTTGTATGAGTAAAAGAGTATGTACTGAATATCTAGTTTGATCCTGAAATAGAACGAACATACTTACAAGCTAGGCGAAAATGAAACTTATCAAACCAACAAATTGAGATGGACACTTTCACGAAAAACTTAGAAGAGCCTAGTGGTAAGGCACTTAGAGATTATGCACTACCCACTATTAGGGGCATTCCTTTCTTCCAATATGAAGATCTAATATTGGAAGAAAGGAATTCTGATCATAGCTCAACTCCTTCCTATGAAAACCAGAGCAAGGAAGGAGTGAAGAAGAGAAAAACATGATGGGGAAAAAGGAAAAAAAAAAACCCCACGATTTATGAAGTTTAAAGAAGGGATCCTTCAATTTTGGTTGAGGATGAACAGAGTTTGAGCCACCAAGAGGGATGTGGTCACTTGAACATCCGTAGCCTAATGAAACTGACGGATCCATCATATTAGTCTTAAAAGAGTCTAGCTTAGGATGTTAAATGGAGCGCTTATTGGGAGGCAACCCAAGCAACAAAAAAAAAAAAAAAAAAATTGGGCGCTATAGCGCGCTACCGCGGAATTCCCGCGATAGCGCGCTGCCGCGGAAATACCGCGATAGCGCGCTGCAGCGAAACCTCCGCGATAGCGCGCTGCTGCGGGTGTTTTGTGCATAAACAGCGCGCGGAATCATTTTCCGTCCTGGCGCACCCTAACCCGCGATCGCACGCTACATTGCACTACCGCGCGCTTCAGCGGTTTGCCGCGGTTTGCCCAGATTTTCTGCCTTGGGAAAATGCAGTCCAAAAAGTCATGACTTTTGGGTTCCCAAGGCAGTCAAAAAGTTGCTAAAAAAGCTGCCCCCCCCCCCTTCACATGGATCACCACATTAATTGCATGAGGAAGACCATTTGACCATCTTCTCTTGCCTTGAATTTTTTTGGCTATAAATAAGGAGGGAATAGGGGGGGTTATCCTTGCACCTTCTCTTCATCTTCTTCATTCTCTTGATCATCTTAAAACTCTCATCCCACATAATGTATTCTGGGAAGAAGGCAATTGCTAGGAAGGATGTTGGAGCTTCCTCATCCGGAGGTGCTTTCAACTCGAAGAGGTTCTCCTCGGCGGAGGCCGAGCACCGTTTCACCTCGATTACTTCCCAACGGAAGTTGATCCTGGAGCGAAGCTTCAGCATGGCCTACCCCGTCCCTCATGAACAGGTCAATCTTAGAGGATGGCATGAGTTTGTGACCAAGAGAGCTCCCACATACACGACAATTATCTAAGAAGTGTATGCAAACGCAATTGACGCATCCGGCCAGCGGATTTTTTGCAGGGGAAAGGGTGTCACCCTAGGAATTGCTCAAATTGAGCAATTCTATGGGTTGGTGGAGGTAAGCTCTTGTTCATACTCTAACCTCTTGGACTCTCTCTTTGACCCCCGCGCTCTTGTTGAGGAGATCGTCAATAATGACACCGAGTGGGAAGGGGGACTCGCCAACATTCCTCGCTCCGAATTAACAGAGATGAGTAGTGCTTGGCTAGTCTTCATTTCTAGCTATGTCATGCCCTCGAGTCACTTAACTGAAGTGACCCGTGCCTGAGCACTTCTTTTGTGCTCATTGGTTAGGGCCGATGAAATCCGCATCTCAAACATTATCTTTGAGCAGCTTTGGAAAGCTCTCAAAGGTTCATGCGCAGCATTGGCCTTCGAGTCTTTGATTTTTAGGTTATGCGAAGCCCAAGGGGTTAAGATCCTCTCCTCCGACACCATTGTTCCCTCCAAGTGTTGCCCTGCACCCCTCGAACCTTAACGTCCGGGCAAGTGAACGGAAATTGCCCAAGAAAAGAAGGGGCCATAGGGCCAAAGCGTCTGCACCTTCTGATTCGCGTCTCACAAACCAACTCTTAATGCTGCCTCCATAATCAAAACACAGAGCTTAGTAAAGCTCTAGCTACCGATATGGGATTCTTCAAACAGGAATACGCCCAACAGCGCCAATTCCAATCAGAATTCCATGAAGCCCTCGGGATGTTGTTTGATGATTGGAATTTGCACGGCGGACCGGACGCTTCCATGTTACCACGGCCTCCCATCGGTGCACCCATACTCGGAGACGCACTACCCCACCGAGACGGCGTATGTGTCGAAGGAAGATGATGATGAGAATGAGGCAAATTAATTAGGTTGTATTATTATTTTTCATTTTTCTTTTTAACCTTATTGTAGTTTATTTTATTTTGAGACTGCAATTTATGAATTCTCATATTCTCGCATTTATTGAGTTTTTCTTAAAGGACATTTTTTTCTGAATTTTTCAAAAGAAATGAAAATCACAAAAAAAAAAATGCAAAAATCAAATGAGATATAAGTAAAAGAATGCTTAGCAAAAAATTTGATTAAATGAATTATTATGCAATCAAATATGAGATTGAGGAATGAATGGAGGAAAATCTAAATCTCCAAAAATTTAAATAAATATTTGAGCTAAGTGTGGGGGAAGACATAAGATTTAAACTAAAAGAATATGGAATAGATTCTAAATGGAGTGTGCTAGGCTCCCGTAGGATTTCATGATCATAAAAATGTTAGGGATAAAGAAAAATGTCTCTCCCTAAGGATGAAAAGAATAAAATATTTATGGAAAAAGGGATGATGAAAAATATCTCTTCCAAGTGATCAAAATGAGAAAGGATGAAGAAAAATATCTCTCCTTAAACTTTTTTTCATCTTTGTGATTTATAAGAAGGAGCACATATGACACAACTCTAAGAATCTTTAAATCATGTCTTTAGTCTAAAATCCAAAATGTATAAAACCCATCACCTATTTTCAAGCATTAAACAATTCAAACATTTGGAGATTTAGTGACTTACCACCTTAGTTACTCAATTGATAACATTAAGATTGCTACAATGTTCATTTCATTTTTTGTTGCCATGCACATATTTTTATTAATACTTATTTCAAATACATTATTGTGACTTTCATCCATTTAAAATACAGAAAAAATTATCATTTTGAGCTTACTTGAGGACGAGCAAGAATTTAAGTGTGGGGGTGTGATGAATCCATAAATTATATCTAAAATAAAGGGAAAATTCATTTATTTAAGATATTTTTTGTTGTTTCTAAATCAATTTTCTATATCTTTTTCAGGAAATAGAATCCAAATGAGCTCTAGGGCATTTCTGCAATTTTATAAAAATATAACAAAGTATTCCGCTACAGCGCGCTGCAAGTGCGCGGTCGCGTACCGCCGCGGGCTGTAGCGGAAACATTTAAACCATATTAAACAGGCTCCCAATTAATTGAATAGTGTTTTTCGCATAATTCACCGCTACAGCGCGTGGTCGCGCGCTTGCAGCAGCTTATCGCTGGAAATATTTATGATTATTAAATGGGGGGCTCAACTAATTGAAGTGCTTTATGCGGAATTCACCGCTACAGCGCACGGTTGCGCGCTGCAGCGGTGTATCGCGGAGATATTTATAATTATTAAATGGGGCTCAACTAATTGAATAGTATTTTTGCGGAATTCACCGCTACAGCGCGCGGTCGCGCGCTGCAGCGGTGTATCATGGAAGACTTGGCTGAATAATTTGGGCCGCCCAACTAATTGAATAGTGTTTTTTGCGGAATTCCCTGCTACAGCGCGCGGCCGCGCGCTGCAGCGGTCGGCCGCGGAAGACTTGGCTAAATAATTCAGGCTGCCCAACTTATTGAACAGTGTTTTTTTTGCGGAATTCCCCGCTACAGCGCGCGGTTGCGCGCTACAGCGGTCGACCGCGGAAATATCTCTCTATACAATCAGGAAAAAGAACTAATTGAACAGTGTTTTTCGCGGAATTCCCCGCTACAGCGTGCGGTAGTGTGCTGCAGCAGTCTACAGTGGAGGACTTGGCTAAAATTTGCTTGGAACCAAGGTATGCTAAGGCATTGCAGCAGCACGCTACAGGGCGCTACAACGTGCTGCAGCGGCACGCTGAATTTTTTCCCAGTCAGTGCATTTAATGCGGCTGGAGACATAACCTCTATCCTGAATGTTGTCTCCATCCACCATAGCCTGCAGCAGCCATTTTTGTAAGGCTTTGAGGTGATGTGTGGCTAAAAAAATTAGATTATTGTCACCTCACCCTAACTTAAAAATTAGTGTAATGATGAATTCAGTTTTTTAAATGAGAAATCTAGTTGCTTAAGAGGAGGAGCATGCAGCCCCCCCCCCCTTCCTATAAATACCCCTCCTCTTGACTAGAGGAGGGTTCACAATTTTAGCAAGAATTGCATAAGTAGGAGGAGAGCAAAAGGAAGAGAGAACTCCCCAAGGGTGGCAAGGCAAGCTATTGCAAAGGGAGAAGAGGAAGAAGGCAGCACTAGCATTCTAAGAAGAAGGTAATTAGAAGGAGAAGAAGAATTCCAGAGAACTTCTACGGAGCGTTCCTAGTATCTTCTAAACTCAATCTTGTATTTTCTTGTTAGTGACCATGAAAGTGTCTTTTGCTATGTATGTGTTTTCCTTATCTTCTTGTGTAATGAGTAGCTAAACTCCCCTTGGGGAGGGTTGGGATGGAAGTCCCATTTTGCATGATGTAATATTAATGTGTGAATGTTTTCCCTCAAGCATAATGCAATTGTGATTTAAATGCCTTACTAAGAAATTTCTATCTAATTAGTCTTGATGTGCTTATAAGAAAAGAACTAAAGAATCCAAGATCTAATTATCTTGTGCTCCTTAGCTCACCTTAGGTTGGATGCTAGGTTTTGAGTGCATGAATGCTTAGAACCATGTGAGAAAGATCTTAAGCTCAAGTGCACCTCAATCTAAGCACAACCAAAGAGTTGATGCAACTGATGCTAAGACCCACTAATTGAGCTCCTTAGCTCCACATAATTGAGATTGAGAAATGAAGTGTTGAGTGCTCATGAACTAAGTGACATAGTCATTGAGCCCAACATGTGATTCTCTCATCTCAACTATGTGAGATGCGAAGTGATGCTCATAGTGGAAAATCAATGCTTGTGAGATCTTGAGATTTAAGAAAATTTAAACTCTCCTTAAATAAGGAGAAAATGAATTAACTTTAATACTCAAGAATCTTACAAGAATCTTTGTGCTAAAGTAGAACCGAATGTGAGTTCATTTTGTGCACGAGATTTGAACTTGTAAGCCTTTGAGCTAGACTAAAGGACAACAATGTGCACTTGATTTCAATTAAACTAAATGATAAAGCTTGAGAAACAAATCTACACAAGTATTATATCATTGTATGTGGGATGGGCCCAACTCTCCTCTTTCTTTAAATCTTATTATTTACTTAGTGAATATTTGTGCTAATTTTAGACCAACCAACCAATACAAACTATCGCTTAAACATTAGTGAGAATAGATATACTTTAGTTCCAAAACAACCAATTCTCTGTGGTTCGATAAATTCCCGGAAAGTCACACTTTCCACTTATTACTTCAGACCACGTACACTTGCGTGCAAGCGCAGACGTGTATTTAAAATCTGTCATAAACTATGTGATATCCTTTTGTTATCTAAGCTTTAATAATTTACTTAATGATTGGAGCTAATTGAGCTTCAAATTGACTTATAGATATTGATCTTTAAGTGAATTTTGATAAAAAGTAGAAGGAAGATAAGATTGGAAAATAGTATTTTCATGTAGTTGAGTTTTATTCTATACTAGTCCTAAACTAATTAAATAAAATAGATTTATGATTAAAGTTTAAGGAAACTAGTAAGGAAGAATTGTGTTTATTGATTTCTAAGCTAATGAAAGTATTAACTAAAAATATTCTATTAGCTTTATCCAGTTAACTTATAAACTAAAATGTATCAACTCAATTTAATCATGAAATTATCTAAGATTAATTGATATTGAATATTTGAATGTAAGGAAGGAATTAGATTTTATCCTACAAGTAATTATTAATTTGTAATTGTAGGAGATTAGAAATCTACTGCTTGTAAAAAGCAAAATAGGAAACTGTTGTTCTCAATTTAAATGAATTGAGAACTAATTGAAAGATTTAGGACTTTTTGGATATGTACTAATTATCTAAAGATTATTTGAGCACTAGTCTATTATGGGTTCTTATAAATAACTTTAACTTGGCAATGGTAAGCTTTGAACTAATTTGAATACAAAAGAGTTCAAAGGATTCTAAGTTTTAATCTTACATACAACAAATGGAGAAGCAAAATACTTAGGACACAAAAATGAAATTCCAATTCTAAAAATTTTGACATGGTCTCCTTTGTATTTGCTCAAAATAAACTCATACAATATTAATATATAAGTCAATTCGTTACATGGGATTGACTAATTCCAGTTCTAATAATTTCAACAATTGTAAAGTACATCAATTTTAAAGTCAATCAGTTACATGAGATTGACTATTTCTAGTTCTAATAATTTCATGTGAGAAAATCCAATGAAGTAATTGGCTAACCTAAGATTCACACATCCTAAATCAAACATCTATGAAAATAATAAGAGATGTAGTAATTAATTTAGTAATATATAAGGGCAGCATCATTTGACTTAATATTTAATAAGTAATGGCATTTGGTTTAACATTTCTTTTGATATTAGTTTATAACATAAGCTGCAAAGAATAACAGTATTTAGTTTATCATTTATATATAAAAGAAACAAAAATCATTTAAATTAAATTCTAGCACATCATTTATTTCTTACAAAGCATTTAATGATAGAAGTTAATTTAATTCAATTAATGTAAATGACAGTATTAAATTCCACATTATCCATTGATTCTTTCATTTATATAACTGATCACCTATGACTTTAATAAAAAAAAGATATAGCAGTATCTAATCGCATTTAATCTCACTTTAGGGTGAAAGGCAGCATTTGATCACATCAATTTAACGAACATCATTTGATCACTTTAAATTAAATGACAACATTTGATCTAAATGAAATAAATGAAATATAAGGATTTAAGCTCAATACATATTATGCAATTTTCTATTCAATTTACACATGCCATTATCCTACATATGAGATAATCAATTATAGAAGTTCTAAACATCTCGTATTCACATGAAACATCAAATTTACATAGTAGTTGAATATTTATAAATTAGAAAGCATACAGAAATATATATTTTTACATTTCATGGATCATCACTTTTAGAATGGTTCTTCAATTATATTTACATCTCATTGTTGGGAAATAATATTATCTCAGTTGTAACATAAAATAAATGGTAATGAATCAAATATAATACTTATGAATATCATTGACATTTTTATTAAAAAAATACTGAACCAAACATGGCTCATTATTAAAATCATACTGCCAACAAAATAATATCCTATCTTAATAATAACATCAAACCAAACAACACTTAAATTTCTTAATGGTTTGGATATAAGCCAAAGCATTTACAATACAGTAGGTCAATCATTAGCTACTACCACTCTAAATTCCTGAAAATTTAATCTAAATATAAGCAGCATATGATTACATTTACAAGATATGGCAGCAATGTAAGAGATGGAAATATTCCCTTTAACTTGTTTATTATCATTTACAATAAACCTAAAGATTTAGTATACTCTCATTCTAATTAAGGTCATCTTACATAATATCACACAATGTCAAATTTGATGGGTTATTTGTGCTCCTAAGCTCATTTATTAATTCAAAGATTGTTGAGTACTCATAACTAAATGATAATTTGCGTGTTAATACATTTATATTATATATGCTGAAAGAAATGACATGATTCAAATGAAATTTATGCAATACAATTAAATGCAAATAAAACCAAATTTTGTTTTAGTGTATTTCTTACATTGCTAAGGTTCTGGAGTTGACAGTTCGCAAAAGAATCGTGAAATTGTGCGAAACTGGGTGCTGCAGTATGCTACAATGCACTATGGCTCTTGCTTTTTCTGGTGTATTTCTATGTCATTTTATCTATGGAGGGAACGAATTAGAAAGGAAAACGGATCTGGGCGAAAATGAATGCCAAACCGCGCTGTCCCAGGACATGCACGCTTGAAATTACTAAGAAAAAAATCCACAATATGAACTATCTCTAAGATTTTACAAGAGCTTAAAAAAGAGTGCAACACGAGGACTTCCCAGAAGCTCACCCATCCTAGTACTGCTCTCACCCAAGAACACTTAACTGCGGAGCTCTGATGGGATCCGGTGCAGTAGCACTGGTATGGTCGCACCGTTAGAAAGGTTCTTGCTCAATTTATTTATAAAGTTGCAAGTTTTCTAATTCATCTCAAGATACTTTGAATGATATAAGAGCATTAAAATTTATGTAACTTTAAGACTTTACTTTTCTACTATTACTAGGTAAAAATATAAAATATTAAAAACCAAGATACATATATTTGTATTTTTGGAGTTGCTTCAAAATGTTTTTACAATATTCTCACAAATTTTCTAATTCTTCTCGCTGGTTTAGTGTACTTTTACGTTGCCATAGTTCTGGAGTTGGCCGATCGCAACGCATTTATAAAATTGTGCGAAACGGGGAACTGCAGCGCGCTACGGCTCTTGCTTGTTCTAATGTGATTCTACGAGTTATCCTTAGGAGCCTGTAAGAGTTTTTAAAACAGTGCGCATATACAATTGCAAAATGCATCAATCTACTAAATCCAGTTTTATTTTAGTGTAATTTTACATTGCTAAGGTTCTGGAGTTGACGAATTGCAAAAGAATTGTGAAATTGTGGGAAACCGGGCGCTGCAGCGTGCTACAGCGCTCTCCGGCTCTCGCTTGTTCTGGTGTATTTCTATGTCATTTCAGCTATGGAGTGAACGGATTAGAAAACAAAATTGATCTCGGCAAAAATGAATGCCAAATCGCTCATCGAATTACTAATAAAAAAAAATTGAAAAAATGAACTATCTGTAATTATTTGCATGAGCTTAAATAAGAGTGCAACACGAGGACTTCCCAGGAGTTCACCCATCCTAATACTTCTCTCGCCCAAGAACACTTAACTGTGGAGCTCTGATGGGATCCAGTGCAATAGCATTGGTTTGATCGCACCGTTAGAAAAGCTCTTACTCAATTTATTTATAAAGTTGCAAGTTTTCTAATTCATCTCAAGATATTTTGAATGATATAAGAGCATTAAAATTTATGTAACTTTAAAACTTTACTTTTTTGCTATTACTAGGTAAAACAATAAAATATTTAAAACAAAGATATATATATTTGTATTTTTGGAGTTGCTTCAGAATATTTTTACTATATTTTACAAATTTTCTAACTCTTCTCGTTGTTTAGTGTACTTTTACGTTACCATGGTTCTAGAGTTGGCAGATTGCAACCCATTTGTGAAATTGTGCGAAACTTAGTGTACTTTTACGTTACCATGGTTCTAGAGTTGGCAGATTGCAACCCATTTGTGAAATTGTGCGAAACGGGCACTACATCGCGCTACGGCTCTCGCTTGTTCTAGTGTAATTCCCTGAGTTATCCTTAAAAGCCTGTAAAAGTTTCTAAAAGAGTTCCCATATACAATTGCAAAATGCATGAATCTACCGAAACCAGTTTTGGTTTTAGGGTATTTTTATGTTGCTAAGGTTCTGGAGTTAACAAATTGCAAAAGAATCGTGAAATTGTGCAAAATTGGGCATTGTAGCGTGCTACAACGCGCTATAGCTCTCGCTTGTTCTAGTGTATTTCTATGTCATTTCAGCTATGGAGTGAACGGATAAGAAAGGAAAATGGATATGGGTGAAAATGAATGCCAAACTTTGCTATCCCAGGACACACACGCATCCAATTACTAAGAAAAAAAATCGACAATACAAACTATCTGTAAAAACTTGCAAGAGCTTAAACAAGAGTGCAACACGAGGACTTCCCAGGAGCTCACCCATCCTAGTACTGCTCTCGCTTAAGAACACTTAACTGCGGAGCTCTGATGGGATCTGGTGCACTAGCACTGGTATGGTCGCACCTTTAGAAAACTTCTAGCTCAATTTATTTATAAAGTTGTAACTTTTCTAATTCATCTCAAGATACTTAGAATAATATAAGAGCATTAAAATTTAAGTAACTTTAAAATATTACTTTTCTGCTATTACTAGGTAAAAAAATAAAATATTAAAAACAAAGATATATATATTTGTATTTTTGGAGTTGCTTCAGAATGTTTTTACTTTATTCTTACAAATTGTCTAATTCTTCTCGTTGGTTTGGTGTACTTTTATGTTACCACAGTTCTGGAATTGGCAGATTACAACGCATTTGTGAAATTGTGTGAACCAAGGCACTGCAGCGCGCTACGGCACTCGTTTGTTCCTTAAAAGCCTATAAGAGTTTCTAAGAGAGTGCCCATATACAATTGTAAAATGCATTAGTCTACTAAAACTAGTTTTTGTTTTAATGTATTTTGATGTTGCTAAGGTTCTGGAGTTGACAAATTGCTAAAGAATCGTGAAATTGTGCGAAACTGGGCGCTGCAGCGTGCAACAGTGCGCTATGGCTCTCGCTTGTTCTGGTGCATTTCTATGTCATTTTCAGCTATGAAGTGAACAAATTAGAAAAGCAAACGGACCTGGCTGAAAACGAATGCCAAATTGCGCTATCCCAGGACACGCACGCATCCAATTACTAAGCAAAAAAAATAGACAAAACGAACTATCTGTAATAATTTGCAAGAGCTTAAACAAGAGTGCAACAGGAGGACTTCCCAGGAGCTCACCCATCCTAGTAGTGCTCTCGCCAAAGAACACTTAACTGCGGAGCTCTGATGGGATCCGGTGCAATAACATTGGTAGGGTCGCACCGTTAGAAAAGTTCTTACTCAATTTATTTATAAAGTTGCAAGTTTTCTAATTTATCTCAAGATACTTTGATTGATATAAGAGCATTCAAATTTATGTAACTTTAAAACATTACTTTTCTGCTATTACTAGGTAACAAAAAAAAATATTAAAAATAAATATACATATACTTGTATTTTTGGAGTTGCTTCAGAATATTTTTACTATATTCTTACAAATTTTCTAATTCTTCTCGTTGTTTAGTGTACTTTTACGTTACCATGGTTCTGAAGTCAGCGGATTGCAACGCATTTGTGAAATTGTGCGAAACCGGGCGCTGCAACGCGCTACGACTCTCGCTTGTTCTAGTGTAATTCTCTGAGTCATCTTTAAAAGCCTGTAAGAGTTTCTAAAAGGGTGCCCATATACAATTGCATAATGCATGAGTCTACCGAAACCAAATTTTGTTTTAGTGTATTTTTTTCATTGCTAAGGCTCTGGAGTTGACAGTTCGCAAAAGAATCGTAAAATTGTGCGAAACTGAGTGTTGCAGCGTGCTACAGCGCGGTACAGCTCTCGCTTGTTCTGGTATATTTCTATGTCATTTCAGCTATGGAGAGAACGGATTAGAAAGGAAAACGGATCTGGGCGAAAACAAATGCCAAACCGCGCTATGCCAGGGCACGCACGCTTCAAATTACTAAATTTGAAGCGTGGGTGCCCTGGGATAGCGCCATTTGGCATTTGTTTTCCCCCACGTCCATTTTCTTTTCTAATCCGTTCACTCAATAGGTGAAATGACTGAGAAATGCACCAGAACAAGTGAGAGCCCTAGCGCGTTGTAGCACGCTGCAGCACCCTGTTTCGCACAATTTCACGATTCTTTTGCAATATGTCAACTCTAGAACCTTAGCAATGTAAAAATATACTAAAACAAAAACTGATTTCGATGGGTTCATGAATTTTGCAATTGTATATGTGCACTCTTTTAAAAACTTTTACAGGCTTTTAAGGATAACTCAGAGAATTACACTAGAACAAGCGAGAGCGGTAGCGCGCTGCAGTACATGATTTCGCACAATTTCACAAATGCGTTGCAATCCGCCAACTCCAGAACTATGGTAATGTAAAGTACACTAAATAATGAGAAGAATTAGAAAATTTGTAAAAATATTGTAAAAATATTATGAAGCAGCTCAAAAAATATAAATATATGTATTTTTGTTTTTAATATTTTATTTTTTTACCTAAAAATAGTAGAAAAGTAAAGTTTTAAGGTTACATAAATTTTAATGCTCTTATATTATACAAAGTATCTTGAGATGAATTAGAAAACTTGCAACTTTATCAACAAATTGAGCAAGAACTTTTCTAACGGTGCGACCATACCAATGCTACTACACTGGATCCCATCAGAGCTCTGCAGTTAAGTGTTCTTGGGTGAGAGCAGTACTAGGATGGGCAACCTCCTGGGAAGTCCTTGTGTTGCACTTTTTTTTAAGCTCTTGCAAATTCTTAGAGATAGTTCATATTGTGGATTTTGTTCTTAGTAATTTGAAGTGTGCGTGCCCTGGGATAGCGCGGTTTGGCATTTGTTTTTGCCCATATCCATTTTCCTTTCTAATCTGTTCCCTCCATAGCTGAAATGACATAGAAATACACCAGAACAAGCGAGAGCTGTAGCACGCTGTAGCACGCTGCAACACTCAATTTCGCACAATTTCATGATTCTTTTGCGAACTGTCAACTCCAGAGCCTTAGCAATGAAAAAAATACACTAAAACAAAAATTGGTTTCGGTAGACTCATGCATTTTGCAATTGTATATGGGCACTCTTTTAGAAACTCTTACAGGCTTTTAAAGATAACTCAGAGAATTACACTAAAACAAGCAAGACTCGTAGCGCGTTGCAGCGCCCATTTTCTCACAATTTAACAAATGAGTTGCAATCCGCTGACTTCAGAACCATGGTAACGTAAAAGTACACTAAACAACGAGAAGAATTAGAAAATTTGTAAGAATATAGTAAAAATATTCTGAAGCAACTCCAAAAATACAAGTATATGTATATTTATTTTTAATATTTTATTTTGTTACCTAGTAATAGCAGAAAAGTAATATTTTAAAGTTACATAAATTTTAATGCTCTTATATCAATCAAAGTATCTTGAGATGAATTAGAAAACTTGCAACTTTATAAATAAATTGAGTAAGAACTTTTCTAACGGTGCGACCCTACCAATGCTACTGCACCAGATCCCATCAGAGCTCCACAGTTAAGTGTTCTTGGGCGAGAGCACTACTAGGATGGGTGAGCTCCTGGGAAGTCCTCGTGTTGCACTCTTGTTTAAGCTCTTGCAAATTATTACAGATAGTTCCTATTGTCTATTTCTTTTTCTTAGTAGTTGGATGCGTGCGTGTCCTGGGATAGTGCAGTTTGGCATTTGTTTTCGCCCAGGTCCGTTTGCTTTTCTAATTCGTTCACTTCTTAGCTGAAATGACATAAAAAATGCACCAGAACAAGCGAGAGTCATAGCACGCTGTAGCACGCTGCAGCGCCTATTTTCGCACAATTTCACGATTCTTTAGCAATTTGTCAACTCCAGAACCTTAGCAACATAAAAATACATTAAAACAAAAACTAGTTTCAGTAGACTCATGCATTTTACAATTGTATATGGGCACTCTCTTAGAAACTCTTATAGGCTTTTAAGGAACAAACAAGAGCCGTAGCGCGCTGCAGTGCCCGGGTTCACACAATTTCACAAATGCGTTGTAATCTGCCAACTCCAGAACTATGGTAACATAAAAGTACACCAAACCAACGAGAAGAATTAGACAATTTGTAAGAATAAAGTAAAAACATTCTGAAGCAACTCCAAAAATACAAATATATATATCTTTGTTTTTAATATTTTATTTTTTTACCTAGTAATAGTAGAAAAGTAAAGTTTTAAAGTTATTTAAATTTTAATGCTCTTATATTATTCAAAGTATCTTGAGATGAATTAGAAAAGTGACAACTTTATAAATAAATTGAGCTAGAAGTTTTATAAAGGTGCGACCATACCAGTGCTAGTGCACCGGATCCCATCAGAGCTCCGCAGTTAAGTGTTCTTGGGCGAGAGCAGTACTAGGATGGGTGAGCACCTGAGAAGTCCTCGTGTTACACTCTTGTTTAAGCTCTTGCAAATTATTATAGATAGTTTGTATTGTCAATTTTTTTTTCTTAGTAATTGGATGCGTGTGTGTCCTGGGATAGCACAGTTTGGCATTCGTTTTCACCCATATCCATTTTCCTTTCTAATCCGTTCACTCCATAGCTGAAATGACATAGAAATATACCAGAACAAGCGAGAGCCGTAGTGCATTGTAGCACGCTGCAGTGCCCAATTTTGCACAATTTTAGGATTCTTTTGCAATCTGTCAACTTCTGAATTTTAGCAACGTAAAAATACACTAAAACAAAAACTGGTTTCGGTAGATTCATGCATTTTGGAATTGTATATGTGCACTCTTTTAGAAACTTTTACAGGCTTTTATGGATAACTCAGAGAATTATACTAGAACAAGCGAGATCCGTAGCGCGCTGCAATGCCCGGTTTCGCACAATTTCACAAATGCGTTGCAATCCGCGAACTCCAGAACCATGGTAACGTAAAAGTACACTAAACCAACTAGAAGAATTAGAAAATTTGTAAGAATATAGTAAGAACATTCTGAAGCAACTCCAAAAATACAAATATATATATATTTGTTTTTAATATTTTATTTTCTTACCTTATAATAGCAGAAAAGTAAAGTTTTAATGTTACATAAATTTTAAGGCTCTTATATCATTCAAAGTATCTTGAGATGAATTAGAAAACTTGCAACTTTATAAATAAATTGAGCAAGAACTTTTCTAACGGTGCGACCATACCAATGCTACTGCACCGGATCCCATCATAGCTCCGCAGTTCAGTGTTCTTGGGCGAGAGCAGTACTAGGATGGGTAAGCTCCTAGAAAGTCCTCGTGTTGCACTCTTATTTAAGCTCTTGCAAATTATTACAGATAGTTCGTATTATCGATTTTTTTTTCTTAGTAATTGGATGCGTGCGTGTCCTGGGATAGCGTAGTTTGGCATTCATTTTCGCCGAGGTTCGTTTTATTTTCTAATCCATTCACTCCATAGCTGAAATGACATAGAAATGAACTAGAACAAGCGAGAGCCATAGCACGCTGTAGCAGGTTGCAACGCCCAGTTTCGCATAATTTCACGATTCTTTTGCAAATTGTCAACTCCAGAATCTTAGCAACATAAAAATACACTAAATCAAAAACTGGTTTCAATAGACTCATGCATTTTGCAATTATATATGGGCACTCTTTTAGAAACTTTTATAGGCTTTTAAGAGCGGTAGGTAGATGAGACTGATTTCGGTTCGTTTATAGGCCGCGAAGCGGATCAAAGATTTCAGAGGATTGATAAATTGCCCCGTCCCAACTTCTGCCTGAACTCCACGAAGAGGAAGTCGAATCGAAAGTCAGGATCATTACAATAAGCCGGACCGAAAAGGTAAGCCTATAAATTAATAGGGATCATAAATTCAGCTACGAAGAATCATAAAGAAATTAGCTTTCATAAGGATAACTCGGAGAATTACACTAGAACAAGCGAGAGCCGTAGCGCGCTGCAGTGCCCGGTTTCCCACAATTTCACAAATGTGTTGTAATCCGCCAACTCCAAAACCATGTTAACGTAAAAGTACACTAAACCAATGAGAAGAATTAAAAAATTTGTAAGAATATAGTAAGAACATTCTTAAGCAACTCCAAAAATACAAATATATGTATATTTGTTTTTAATATTTTATTTTTTTACCTAATAATAGCAGAAAAGTAAAGTTTTAAAGTTACATAAATTTTAATGCTCTTATATCATTCAAATTATCTTGAGATGAATTAGAAAACTTGCAACTTTATAAATAAATTGAGCAAGAACTTTTCTAACAGTGGGACCATACGAGTGCTACGGCACTAGATCCCATCAAATGTTCGCAGTTAAGTGTTCTTGGGCGAGAGCAGTACTAGGATGGGTGAGCTCTTGGGAAGTCTTCGTGTTGCACTCTTATTTAAGCTCTTGCAAATTATTACAGATTGTTTGTATTGTCGATTTTTTTTTCTTAGTAATTCGATGCGTGAGTGCCCGGGGATAGCGCGGTTTCGCATTCATTTTCACCGAGATCCATTTTCTTTTCTAATCCGTTCACTGCATAGCTGAAATGATATAGAAATGCAACAGAACAAGCGAGAGCCATAGCAGTTGTAGCAAGCTGCAGTGCCCAGTTTCGCACAATTTCACGATTCTTTTACAAATTGTCAACTCCAGAACCTTAGCAATGTAAAAATACACTAAAACAAAAACTGGTTTCGGTAGACTCATACATTTTGCAATTGTATATGGGCACTCTTTTAGAAACTTTTACAGGCTTTTAAGGATGACTCAGAGAATGAACAAGCTAGAGCCGTAGCACGTTGCACTGCCTGATTTCGCACAATTTCACAAATGCGTTATAATTCGCCAACTCCAGAACCATGGTAACGTAAAAGTACACTAAACCAACGAAAAGAATTAGAAAATTTGTAAGAATATAGTAAGAACACTCTGAAGCAACTCCAAAAATACAAATATATGTATATTTGTTTTTAATCTTTTATTTTTTTACCTAGTAATAGCAGAAAAGTAAAGTTTTAAAGTTACATAAATTTTAATGCTCTTATATCATTCAAAGTATCTTGAGATGAATTAGAAAACTTGCAACTTTATAAATAAATTGAGCAAGAACTTTTCTAACAGTGTGACCATACCAGTGCTACTGCACTAGATCCCATCAGAGCTCCGCAGTTAAGTGTTCTTCGGCGAGAGCAGTACCATGATGGGTGAGCTCCTGGGAAGTCCTCCTGTTGCACTCTTATTTAAGCTCTTGCAAATTATTACAGATAGTTCGTATTATCGATTTTTATTTCTTAGTAATTCGATGCGTGCGTGTCCGAGGATAGCGCAGTTTGGCATTCATTTTCGCCGAGATCTGTTTTCTTTTCTAATCCGTTCACTCCATAGCCGAAGTGATATAGAAATGCACCAGAACAAGCGAGAGCCATAGCGCGCTGTAGCACGCTGTAGCGCCCAGTTTCACACAATTTCACGATTCTTTTACAAATTGTAAACTCCAAAACCTTAGCAACGTAAAAATACACTAAAACAAAAACTGGTTTCGGTAGACTCATGCATTTTGCAATTGTATATGGGCACTCATTTAGAAACTTTTACAGGCTTTTAAGGATGACTCAGAGAATGAACAAGCGAGAGTCGTAGCGCGTTGCAGTGCCCGGTTTCGCACAATTTCACAAATGCGTTGTAATTCGCCAACTCCAGAACCATGATAACGTAAAAGTACACTAAACCAACGAGAAGAATTAGAAAATTTGTAAGAATATAGTAAGAACATTCTGAAGCAACTTTAAAAGTACAAATATATGTATATTTGCTTTTAATATTTTATTTTTTTACCTAGTAATAGCAGAAAAGTAAAGGTTTAAAGTTGCACAAATTTTAATGCTCTTATATCATTCAAAGTATCTTAAGATGAATTAGAAAACTTGCAACTTTATAAATAAATTGAGCAAGAACTTTTCTAACAGTGTGACCATACCAGTGCTACTGCACTAGATCCCATCATAGCTCCGCAGTTAAGTGTTCTTAGGCGAGAGCAGTACTAGGATGGGTGAGCTCCTGGGAAGTGCTCGTGTTGCACTCTTATTTAAGCTCTTGCAAATTATTACAGATAGTTCGTATTGTCGATTTTTTTTCTTAGTAATTCGATGCGTGCGTGTCTAGGGATAGCGCGGTTTGGCATTCTTTTTCGCCAAGATCAGTTTTCTTTTCTAATCCGTTCACTCCATAGCTGAAGTGATATAGAAATGCACCAGAACAAGCGAGAGCCATAGCGCGCTGTAGCACGTTATAGCGCTCAGTTTCGCACAGTTTCACGATTCTGTTACAAACTGTCAACTCCAGAACCTTAGCAACGTAAAAATACACTAAAACAAAAACTGGTTTCGGTAGACTTATGCATTTTGCAATTGTATATGGGCACTCTTTTAGAAACTTTTATAGGCTTTTAAGGATAACTCAGAGAATGAACAAGCGAGAGCCGTAGCGCGCTGCAGTGCCCAGTTTCGCACAATTTCATAAATGCGTTGCGATTCGCCAACTCCAGAACCATGGTAACGTAAAAGTACACTAAACCAACGAGAAGAATTAGAAAATTTGTAAGAATATAGTAAGAACATTCTGAAGCAACTCCAAAAATACATATATATGTATATTTGTTTTTAATATTTTATTTTTTTACATAATAATAGCAGAAAAGTAAAGTATTAAAGTTACATAAATTTTAATGCTCTTATATCATTCAAAGTATCTTGAGATGAAATAGAAAACTTGCAACTTTATAAATAAATTGAGCAAGAACCTTTCTAACGGTGTGACCATACCAGTGCTACTACACTGGATCCCATCATAGCTCCGCAGTTAAGTGTTCTTGGGCGAGAGCAATACTAGGATGGGTGAGCTCCTGGGAAGTCCTCATGTTGCACTCTTATTTAAGCTCTTGCAAATTATTACAGATAGTTCGTATTGTCAATTTTTTTTTCTTAGTAATTCGATGCATGCGTGTCCGGGGATAGTGTGGTTTGGCATTCATTTTTGTCGAGATCCGTTTTCTTTTCTAATCCGTTATGTAACAACTCGAGGTTGTTACTGGGGTAATTAATCCCAAATTTAGGAGGATTAAGTCGAAATTAGAACTTCAATTTTTGTCAAATAAAAATTAAATAAAAATATCTTCAAATAAAGCATATTGAGAGGATCCACTTGCAAAAATTTGAGTGCAATCGGGGTCTCGAATCATCCTAAATAAATTCGTGAAGTTTAAACTTTCGGAGTTGATAAAAGATAAAATTAAAGTCGGATTTCAAAAATTTTTGTGTATTTGAGTTAAGCATTATAAGAGAACTCTATGTTTTAAGTTTCGTACTGTTTCGGGCCTCGGATTAATCGTAGTGAATTTTTTAAGTTTTTCACTTAAAATTAATATAAAATAAAGTACTCGTTTAAATTCAATAAATTTTGGACACTTGCGTTTATTTTGTCGAGACGGTCGTTTTAATACCAAATTCGCAATTTTTGGAGTTTATTTGATTATTCATTCAACCCTTATAAGTTTCAGCGATTCTTAGCCACTCGATCTTGATCGAGTGGCTCTCATCAAATTCATTTGAGTTGATATATAGCTCTCTCTTATAACCTAAATTCCCTAAGAACCTAAATCCCTCTTTTTATTTTTCCTCAGCCGAAAATCCCCTCCCTCTCTCGATCGAGCAAGGCACGCCTCTCCTTCTCCTCACCGTGGCCAAGAGACGTCGCCTCCTCTCCATGGCCAAGCCACCTCATCTCCTTCTTGACCGAGAGTTACAGCAGCCACCTCATCTTCTTCTTAGCCGAGAGCTTACAGCAGTCACCTCATCTTCTCCTTGCCCGAAATCAGCCTTCTCGGCCGCTTGAATCCATCTCAGCCGCCTTCTCCTCTTCCATGGCCGAGCAGCTGTTCCCCCCATAGATGGCCGAAATCAGCAGCCTTCTTCCCTCAATGGCCGAACCATCCTTCTTCCCTCCATGGCCGAGCAAATCTCCATTCATCCAACAGCAGCCACTTCATCCTTCTTGCCAACATTATGTCGATTGTTGATTTGGTAACTCCCCATACATATTAATCAATCTAATTTTATTTATCATTTATAATGAGTTAAGATAAATAAAGATGAATGTAATATGGTTAGCTAGTAGGGAAGGCTATATATTGATTGTTATTTGCAAGACTTTATTGATTTAATGTATCAATCTTCTTGATTATTATATATGCAATGAAGTAAATATATATAATTCAATTTTTAAAGATATAAGCAATAAAAGAAAAAGGGAGATAATAAATCATAATCATACCATGTGATGCAATGTTAAGAATAACTAGGATGTTATTTAGGATATGCAATCATTTTTCTCTGATGAATCTATAAATTATATCTTAATAAAGGGGAAACTTCATCTATTTAAGATCTTTATGCTGCTCCTAAAATCAGTTTCTTCTATCTTTTTCAGGGAAATAAAATCCAAAGGAGTTCTTAGGCATTTCTGCAGGTTTTTAAAATTTACTAAAGGAAAAACCACAGCAGCGCGCTGCCGCGCGCGACCGCGCGCCGCAGCGGGTTGCAGCGGAAACATCTAAACTATATGAAATTTTGAATGCACTTGAATCTTTGCATAATTATTCATCCTAATACACATTTATATTCATTTGGCATTCACAAAATTTGTAGTTGAATGGCAAAGTCACATGGTAGAATTCTAAGTATAAATATAAAGTCACCGTATTAATAAAGATATTAAATCAACATTTAAAATTTTACTTGTGCACCTCCAATTTCCATCTATGATTAACACAGAAGATAAATAGTATATTTGGTACTCAAGGAATAAGAAGTGTAATAAATCCATCATTTTATTTCACTTTTCAACCATGGAAACTTATCCATAGTCCATCTGAAGTTGAAGTCCTAGGGTTCTAAAGCCACGTGCTGCTAAAGTTTGAAGTTGTGTAAGGTACATTATGTACTTAGAGCTTTATTGAGTTCTGTTTTCTTTTAATTATGTTATTTTCTTGAGCTCTATGTATAGTGCGTACACCACTTGCATAGATCTTAACATCATTAGGATTTGTTTATTATTTGGAAACCATGACATTAGGGTATAGAACTCTTGCTAACTAAGTTGTAATCATTACCTTAGTTGAAAACTGTAAATTATGCGGATATGAATTAGAACCTAGAGTCAAACTAAGGTACTTAGGAACTTCACTTCACCTTAGGCTCTTTCCTTAAGATTAGGATTAGACACTAGGTTAGATTTCATTCATTGAATAAGTGAGTTATTCAATGAATAAAACCTTGGTTTTATTAGTTTCTAGATTTTTTCATAGATTTATTTTGATTATCTTATCTTTCAATTATAGATTAAGGATAGAGATCAATTCTATTATGCTTGATTTTTACTTAATAAAATATGTCTTGATCATCAGTTCACTTATAGATTGAACCATAGATCTTAAGCTTACCCTTGGATATTATGGTGTTCAATTCATAATCCTTAGCTTAGTAGATCTGGTTTAGATCTTAGCTGAGAACATCTCAAATCATCAATTAGGACGGGATGATTTGTTATTTAACTTATAGTCGATTTTGATTGAATTAAATTGGAACCTGATTAGTTCTGATTATTTTCAACTTATAAGGCCGTGCTTCTAAGTTGTATAACTTTGAATAGTTAGAACGACTTAATTAGATAACAACAGAAATCATATAGTCTAGATTAAGTCTCTTGCTTACTTTGACTAGATTGCTTTGCATACCTTAGATATTGAGCTTTATTCCTTGAGCATAATAGGAGAACTTAGGATATGGATGATACATCCTAAGTTAGTATTTGAATTGCATATCATTCAGTTATGGCAGTGTTTGCAGTTGTTAGAATATGTCCTAGCATAGTCTGCCTCTTCAGTAATAATATTGTGTAGGATTGACCCAGGCCTAGAGGATTGGGATGGCCTAATGGCTAGGTATTGATTGATATTTAAATATTGGGGGCCCTGGATAGCCTATTGGCTGGTATGGCAGTACTATGTCTTAGGCTTATTGCTACTTTAGCTGGATTGTTCAATATTATTTTCTATTTTGCTTTGCCACATGCTTCAGTGGCCTTACTTTCAGTACCTGCCTTACTTTTGCCACATGTCTTAGTGGGTTCACATTTACATAGATTGCTTTGTTTTTGCCACATGTCTTAGTGGCCTTTTCTTTTCCTTTTCTTAACTAGCATATTGTATGTATACTCATATGGTTTACTTATATATATTGGCATGTTTAGGAAGCTAGAATTTTATGTTTAATTCAGTATTGTGTTCTTTATATACCCAGCATATATTGATATGATCATAAGTATGTTAGGTTCAGAATTGTATTATAGTTATTGTTCTTTTTAGCCTTTAGCCTCACCTTACTTGTTTTGCATTGTATATATTGATATAATCATAAGTATGCTAGCTATAAATGGATAATTTATAGTTACCCCATTTTCCTTGTAACTTATTGCACCTATTTATTTTACTTGCTTAGTAATATCAGTAAAATGGTGATATCTTTAAATTCATGCAATTTTAATAGCTTAAATTGTACTTAGACTTATTAAAGTCTAACCAGATTTTCTTTATTTGGCTGTGCCCTATTATATATGTACATATGGTAGATCAGGAGTATAGGTCATTTCCAGTGCTTAAGGATTTAGCTATTAGCAGGTTAAAGTAAAGTGCAGTTTATTGAAGGAGATATGCTTCTATCTTCTTGACATGCATTTATTAAAAGTGTAATAATTATGTTTTCTTATCCTTACTGTTCTGCATTTAATGTATTGTATGTGAATGAATTAATATGGACTCTATTTGAATGTTTCTTTTCAATCTCTGCACTGCTATACTACATATATATTTCTATTAAGTCTTGCTCAACTCTTGAATAATATCACGGATATGTTTTTAGTTTAATGTCCATGGTACTTATGACTACCACCTCTTAACACTTATTTGATTAAGGGCCGTCACACATTCCCTCCATAGCTGAAATGACATAGAAATACACCAGAACAAGCGAGAGCCGTAGCGCACTGCAGCACGCTGCAGCGCCTAGTTTCGCACAATTTCACGATTCTGTTGCAATCTCTCAACTCCATAACTTTAGCAACGTAAAAATACACTATAACAAATACTTGGTTCGGTAGATTCATGCATTTTGCAATTGTATATGCGCACTCTTTTAGAAACTTTTACAGGCTTTTAAGGATAACTCAGAGAATGAACAAGCGAGAGCCGTAGCGCACTGCAGTTCCCAGTTTTGCACAATTTCATAAATGCATCGCAATTCACCAACTCTAGAACCATGGTAACGTAAAAGTACACTAAACCAACGAGAAGAATTAGAAAATTTGTAAGAATATAGTAAGAACATTCTGAAGCAACTCCAAAAATACATATATATGTATATTTGTTTTTAACATTTTATTTTTTTACCTAATAATAGTAGAAAAGTAAAGACTTAAACATACATAAATTTGAATGCTCTTATATCATTCAAAGTATCTTTAGATGAATTAGAAAACTTGCAACTTTATAAATAAATTGAGCAAGAACTTTTCTAACGGTGTGACCATACCAGTGCTACTACACTGGATCCCATCAAAGCTCCGCAGCTAAGTGTTCTTGGGCGAGAGCAGTACTAGGATTGGTGAGCTCCTGGGAAGTCATCGTGTTGCACTCTTATTTAAGCTCTTGCAAATTATTACAGATAGTTCGTATTGTCGATTTTTTTTTCTTAGTAATACGATGCGTGCGTGTCCTGGGATAGCGCGGTTTGGCATTCATTTTCGCCCAGGTCCATTTTCTTTTCTATTCACTCCATAGCTGAAATGACAGAGAAATGCTCCACAACAAGCGAGAGCCATAGCGCGTTGTAGCACGCTACAGAGCCCAGTTTCGTACAATTTCATGATTCTTTTGTAATTTGCCAACTCCAGAACCTTAGCACCGTAACAATACTAAAACAAAAACTGGTTTCGGTAGACTCATGCATTTTGCACAATTTCACAAATGCGTTACAATCCGCCAACTCCAGAACCATGGTAATGTAAAAGTACACTAAACAACAAGAAGAATTAGAAAATTTGTAAGAATATAGTAAGAACATTATGAAGCAACTCCAAAAATACAAATATATGTATATTTGTTATTAATATTTTATTTTCTTCCCTAGTAATAGTAGAAAAGTAAAGTTTTAAAGTTACATAAATTTTAATGCTCTTATATCATTCAAAGTATCTTGAGATGAATTAGAAAACTTGCAACTTTATAAATAAATTGAGCAAGAACTTTTCTAACGGTGCGACCATACCAGTGCTACTGCACCAGATCCCATTAGAGCTCTGCAGTTAAGTGTTCTTGGGCGAGAGCAGTACTAGGATGGGTGAGCTCCTGCGAAGTCCTCGTGTTGCACTCTTATTTAAGCTCTTGCAAATTATTACAGATAGTTCATATTGTGGATTTTTTTTTTCTTAGTAATTTGATGCGTGCGTGTCCTGGGATAGTGCGGTTTGGCATTCATTTTCTCCCAGGTCCATTTTCTTTTCTAATCGGTTCACTCCGTAGCTGAAATGACAGAGAAATACACCAGAACAAGCAAGAGCCATAGCGCGTTGTAGCACGTTGCAGCGCCCACTTTCGTACAATTTCACGATTCTTTTGCAATTTGCCAACTCCACCTTAGCACCGTAAAAATACACTAAAACAAAAACTGGTTTCGGTAGACTCATGCATTTTGCAATTGTATATGGGCACTTTTTCAGAAACTTTTACAGGCTTTTAAGGATAACTCAGAGAATTACACTAGAACACGCGAGAGCCGTAGCGCGCTGCAGTGCCTGGTTTCGCACAACTTCACAAATGCGTTGCAATCCGCCAACTCCAGAACCATGGTAACATAAAAGTACACTAAACCAACAAGAAGAATTAGAAAATTTGTAAGAATATAGTAAGAACTTTCTGATGCAACTCCAAAAATACAAATATACGTACATTTGTTTTTAATATTTTATTTTTTTACCTAGTAATAGTAGAAAAGTAAAGTTTTAAAGTTACATAAATTTTAATGCTCGTATATCATTCAAAGTATCTTAAGATGAATTAGAAAACTTGCAACTTTATAAATAAATTGAGCAAGAACTTTTCTAACGGTGCGACCCTATTAGTGCTACTGCACTGGATCCCATCAGAGCTTCGCAGTTAAGTGTTCTTGGGCGAGAGCTGTACTAGGAGAGCTGAGCTCCGGCGAAGCCCTCGTGTTGCACTCTTGTTTAAGATCTTGCAGGTTATTACAGATAGTTCATATTGTCGATTTTTTTTTTCTTAGTAATTTGATGCGTGCGTGTCCTGGGATAGCGTGGTTTGGCATTCGTTTTCGCTCAGGTCCGTTTTCTTCTCTAATCCGTTCACTCCATACCTGAAATGACAGAGAAATGCACCAGAACAAGCGAGAGCCATAGAGCGCTATAGCACGCTGCAGCGCCCAGTTTTGCACAATTTCACGATTCTTTTGCAAATTTTCAACTCCAGAACCTTAGCAACGTAAAGATACACTAAAATAAAAACTGGTTTCGGTAGACTCATGCATTTTGCAATTATATATGGGCACTCTTTTAGAAACTTTTATAGGCTTTTAAGGATAACTCAGGGAATTATACTAGAACAAGCGAGAGCCAAAGTGCGCTGCAGTGCCCGGTTTCGCACAATTTCACAAATGTGTTGCAATCCACCAACTCCAGAACCATGGTAACGTAAAAGTACACTAAACAACAAGAAGGATTAGAAAATTTGTAAGAACATAGTAAGAACATTCTGAAGCAACTCCAAAAATACAAATATATGTATATTTGTTTTTAATATTTTATTTTTTTACCTATTAATAGAAGAAAAGTAAAGTTTTAAAGTTACATAAATTTTAATGCTCTTATATAATTCAAAGTATCTTGAGATGAATTAGAAAACTTGCAACTTTATAAATAAATTGAGCAAAAACTTTTCTAACGGTGTGACCATACCAGTGCTACTGCACTGGATCCCATCAGAGCTCCGCAGTTAAGTGTTCTTGGGCAAGAGCAGTACTAGGATGGCTGAGCTCCTGGGAAGTCCTCGTGTTGCACTCTTTTTTAAGATCTTGCAAATTCCTAGAGATAGTTCGTATTGTGGATTTTTTTCTTAATAATTTGAAGCGTGCGTGTCCTGGGATAGTGCGGTTTGGCATTCATTTTCACCTAGATCCATTTTCCTTTCTAATCCGTTCTCTTCGTAGCTGAAATTACATAGAAATACACCAGAACGATCGAGAGCCGTAGCACGTTGTAGCACGCTGCAGCACCCAATTTCGCACAATTTCACGATTCTTTTGCAATCTGTCAACTCCAGAACCTTAGTAGCGTAAAAGTACACGAAAACAAAATTGGGTTTCGGTAGATTCATGCATTTTGCAATTGTATATGGGAACTCTCTTAGAGAATTTTACAGGCTGTTAAGGATAACTCAGAGAATTATACTAGAACAAGCGAGAGCCGTAGTACGTTGCAGTGCCCGGTTTAGCACAATCACAAATGCAGTGCAGTCCGCCAACTCCAGAACCATGGTAACATAAAAGTACACTAAACCAATGAGAAGAATTAGAAAATTTATAGGAATATAGTAAAAATATTCTGAAGCAACTCCAAAAATACAAATATATGTATATTTATTTTTAATATTTTATTTTTTTACCTAGTAATAGCAGAAAAGTAAAGTTTTAAAGTTACATAATTTTTAATGCTCTTATATCATTTATAATTTCTTAAGATGAATTAGAAAACTTGCAACTTTATAAATAAATTGAGCAAGAACTTTTCTGACTGTGCGACCATACCAATGCAACTGCACTGGATCCCATCAGAGCTCCGCAGTTAAGTGTTCTTGGGCGAGAGCACTACTAGGATGGCTGAGCTCCTGGGAATTCCTCGTGTTGCACTCTTGTTTAAGCTCTTACAAATTATTACAGATAGTTCGTATTGTCGATTTTTTTTTCTTAGTAATTTGATGTGTGCGTGTCCTGGGATAGCGGAGTTTGGCAATCGTTTTCGCCCAGGTCTATTTTCTTTTCTAATCCGTTCACTCCATAACTGAAATGACATAGAAATGCACCAGAACAAGCGGAGCCATAGCGCGCTGTAGCACGCTGCAGCGCCCAGTTTCGCACAATTTCTTGATTTATTTGCAATCTGTCAACCCGAGAACCTTAGCAGCATAAAACTACACTAAAACAAAAATTGGTTTCGGTAGACTCATGCATTTTGCAATTGTATATGCCCACTCTTTTAGAAACTTTCACAGGCTCTTATGGATAACTCAGAGAATTACACTATAACAAGTGAGAGCCGTAGCACGCTGCAGTGCCCGGTTTCGCACAATTTCACAAATGCGATGCAATCCGCCAACTCCAGAACCATGGTAATGTAAAAGAACACTAAACCAATGGGAAGAATTAGAAATTTATAGGAATATAGTAAAAACATTCTAAAGCAACTCCAAAAATGGAAATATATGTATCTTTATTTTTAATATTTTATTTTTTACCTAGTAATAACAAAAAAGGAAAGTTTTAAATTTACATAAATTTTAATGCTCTTACATCATTCAAAGGATCTTGAGATGAATTAGAAAACTTGCAACTTTATAAATAAATTGAACAAGAACTTTTCTAACGATGCGACCATACCAGTGCTACTGCACCGGATCCCATCAGAGCTCCGTAGTTAAGTGTTCTTGGGCGAGAGCAGTTGTAACAACCCAAGTTATTACCTTAGTCAGTTAGGACTAATCTTAGTCTTAAATATAATTATAAGTGCTAATTTGATCAATTGGAGTCAACCTCTAGGACCTACTCCAAATCGGGAGTCAAATGAATCGAATCCTGATTTCTGAAAAAATCCAGAAACCCTAAAATTTGACCTATCTAAATTGACCTCAGATTGGAAAATGGACACTACCATTGCGTTCATTGACCACAAATTAGCTTGGGGTGAAGGTTTAGAGTCAATCGGAAGTCGTCGAAATTTCGACGAATATTTATATAATAAAAATGGCCCGGAAATCGAGGAATCAAAATACTCGTCGGATCGAAAATCCGACCTCACTGTTGCGTTCCTCACCCCTCAATTAGCTAGGGGTGAATATTTGGAATTTTTCTGGAAATGATTTAATTATCTAAATTAAATTGGGAATTAAATAATTAAAATATTAATTATATATTACTTTATTTATCAACTGACGGTGCCGTCCACTTAACTGGGTGTACCGTCAGTTCTAGCCGATGCCGTCACCTCCTCTGTCTGATCGCATCAGACGGATCCGAGCCGTCCAATCGGGATCGATCGAACGGCTCGGGACCCGTTGTCATTGTCTTCTCCGCCCCGACGCCACGCGACGCGCCCCGCCACCCATCGCGCCCAACCGGCGCCCTCCCCGGCCTCGGCGAGGTCTCCTGAGGTCTTATAAGACCTCAGCCAAGCTTTGGGCTCTGGGTTTACGAAACCCGAGCCAGAAGCGAGCAAACCTGAGCTGAACCGTCCGGATCTCACCGCAGCCGTCGACCTTAAGGTACGTAGATCTCCCCCGATCTTTGTTCATTTAAGCAAATTATTGTTCGATTGCTTATTCCACTGCCTAGATTAGGTTATGGTAGGTTCTGATCGACCGATCGATCGATCGATCGATCGTATTTTAGGTTTGATACACAGTCATTTCCGTTAAAACCCGTAACCCTAGGACCTAGGGTTCCGTTTTGCCGCTGACTCCGGCCACCTCCGGCGAAGGTCCGCCCACCGACGTGTAGGCCCTGACGAGGGCTACCGTCGGCCGTGTGGGCCAAGGCGGTCCGGCGCCGGGAAGGCCGGCAAAAGCCGTGCCCTAGGCGCCGGCTATTGGGACGCCACAGTGAGGGAGACGAAGTCCGGGTCTGGCCGGGTCGACCTGAGCCCGACCCGCCGCGTCGGGTCAGCGTAAGCCCTGGGTGGGGCCCACTACGCCACATGGCCTCCTCCGTGCCCACCACGTGTCACGTGGGGCCCACACGCCGAGCCTGCGACCCCTCGGCTTCATCCGTGGGACCCACCGCGCCACGTGGCAGCCACTGGGCACGCCACGTGGCATGTGGGGGGCCCACTGCCCGAGCCCGCGGCTCTTCGGCTTCGACCGTGGGGCCCACTGCGCCACTTGGCAGCCTCCAGGCCCTCCACGTGTCTCATGGGGCCCACACGCCGAGCTCCCGCGGCTGCCCAAGTGGGGCCCATAGTGCCACGTGGCAGCATCCTAGCATGCCATGTGTTAGGTGGGAACCATCGCCCGAGCCGGGCGTCCGTTCAACTTCTGATGTGGGGCAACAATACCGCGTGGCAGCCTCTGGGCATGCCACGTGTCAAGTGGGACCCACTGTCTGGTTGCCCGAAGACCTCTCGGCTTTCCGTGGGGCCCACAGAGCCACGTGGCAGCCACCGCGCTCGGCACGTGTACAGTGGGGCCCACACACAATGCAGCGCCCAATCAGGTGCTGCCACATGTCATAGGTGGGCCCACTGTCATCTTAGATAGATAATTAAACTGCTAATTTCTGTTAGACAGTATTTAATTATAGATTAGTAATTAACTAATTGTAATTAGCACTAATTACTTTTCAATAGTAATCTTACAATTTAGCTATTATTAATAATTAAAAGATTAATTAGGATTATTTTAATACTAATTAAATCCTAATAGTAATTATAATAATTAAATATTATTAAAACAATAAATTTATAATTAATTATTTTTAATTAAGCATTAGCAGGTAATTAAGGTTAATTAATCTATAATTAGACTAGTTACTTTTTAACAGTAAATTAATAATTAAATAATAGAATTAATTAATACCTAATTAATGATTAAATCTTAATTAATTACAGATTAATCAATATAATAATAATTACAAAAATTATATATATATAACCTTAGGAATGAACAATAAAATAATTCAAATTGAATAAATAAATAGTAAAATAATACAAATTGTATTTTTGAAAAGTAAATCTTAAAAGTTTAATAACTTTTTGTAGGATGATCCAAATATAGCCAATATAGGTCTCAAAATTCTCAAAAAATAAATAGAATTCAATGGTATAATATAAATATTAATTTCGGGGTACGCATAACGAGGTAGCATTTTAAGGCCTCTTTAGGACCCCATAACTTTCAACCAAGTTATCCGAACATAGACGATATGGGTCTTAAAATGCTCAGGAGAGCGACCCCATCACTGTAGTAGTATTAGTTTTCTCATTTGGATATCAGGACAAAAAGTCAACTCTCGAACTCTAAGTAAAAAATGACCAAAATGCCCTTAGCATTCAAATGACCATAACTTGGTCAAATCAACTCCAAATTTAAAAATTCAAGATGCTAACTAACTTAGAATTTCAATGTCATCAATAAACTGAAATAATATTTAGGATCGGAACCCTAGAAATTTAGTTAAAAGACCAAATTACCCTTGATCTCGTTTTGGTCATAACTTGACCGTTTGGAGTCCAAATTGGACGTACTTACTGTCTATCTTCAAGTTAGGCAATAAGGAATCGGTTGGAGCTAAGAAAAATTCAATTCTGACCCTTAAGTCAAAATTTGACTTTTAGACCCTTAAAATAGAGGCAAAATAGTCATTTTGCCCTAAGATTGGACTAAGTACTCTTGACCTTTAATTAACGTTCCAAAGCATTAAAAAAAATGTTATAATCATATTAGTGACATTTAAGTGAGTGAAATCAACTATTAGGTTAGATACCAGGATTTCCCTAAGTCTTTAACACTACACCTTAAGGACCATTCCTGAGACTAGGACTAGATCATATGTTAAAGTTCATTCATTGGATAAATGGGTTACTCAATGGGTGAAACCTTAGTTTTACTAGTTTCTAGACTTTTCTTTTATTTTATAGCTTATCAATTTTCTTTTCTAATCCGTTCGCTCCATAGCTGAAATGACAAGAATGCACCAGAATAAGTGAGAGCCGTAGCGCGCTGCACTGCCCGATTTCGCACAATTTCACAAATGCGTTGCAATCTGCCAACTCCAGAACCATGGTAACGTAAAAGTACACTAAACTAACGAGAAGAATTAGAAAATCTATAAAAATATAGTAAAAACATTCTGAAGCAACTCCAAAAATACAAATATATGTATCTTTGTTTTTAATATTTTATTTTTTTACCTAGTAATAGAGGAAAAGTAAAGTTTTAAAGTTACTAAATTTTACTGCTCTTATATCATTCAAAGTATCTTGAGATGAATTAGAAAACTTGCAACTTTATAAATAAATGGAGCAATAACTTTTCTAACGGTGCGACCATACCAGTGCTACTGCACCAGATCCCATCAGATACATTTCATCATGACGTCTCCATTTCACAAACCAGGATGAAGACTACCTGAAGTTTAAAGTTGACATCGAGAGTGGTCATCGCATTGATCTGCAGCTTCGAGGTAATGCAATTTATCAAGGGGATCATCTATGGATTCCCAAATCCATGTAGAAAGAGATTCTAGTAGAAGGTCACAATTCAGGTTACCAAGTACATCCTAGCAGCACCAAGATGTATCAAGATCTGAAGAAAGTATTCTGGTGGCTTGGAATGAAGAAAAGCATGGCGGAGTTTGTCTCAAAATGTCACGCTTGTAACTTAGTTAAATCTGACCACCAAAAGCCTGGAGGACTTCTCCATCCTTTAGCAATTCCGGAATGGAAGTGGTTCGACATTTCTATGGATTTTGTCATGGGATTACCTAAAGCAAGATTCGGTGCTGATTCAATATGCGTCATTATCAATTGATTGACCAAATCAGCGCATTTTATTCCTATGCGACAGACTGACTCTGTGGAGAAATTGGCAAGGTTGTACATCAAAGAAATTATCAGGCTCCATGGTATTCCAAGATCTATTGTGTCTGATCGAGATAGCCATTTCACTTCTAAATTTTGGCAAGTAGTGCATCGGGACTTGGGGACCACTCTAGCCCTAAGTACCACTTTCCATCCTAAGATCGATGGTCAAACAAAAAGAGTCATCAAGTCTTAGAAGATCTTCTTCACCTCTATATGCTGGATTTTGGAGGTTTCTAGGAAGATCATATTCCTCTCGCAGAATTCCCATACAATAACAGCTTTCAGGCAAGTATAGGCAAGGCTCCATATGATGCCCTGTATTGCAGAAAATGCAATACTCCATTAGCATGGTATGAAACTGGTAGTGTGCAGCTTTATGGTTTTGATCTAGTAGAAGAAACAAATCATAAGATTTAACTGATCCAACAGAGGATCAAAGCAGCTCAATATTGCCAGAGTAAATATCATGATACTCATCATCGTGCTCTGGATCCTGATGTGGGAACTTTTGTGTACCTTAAAGTCAGTCCAATGATGGGTGTATATCATTTCAGTGTAGTCGGGAACCTAAGTCCTTGCTACATCGGACCATTTGAGATATTAGAAAAGATCAGATCTGCAGCCTATCGATTAAAGCTTCCTGGAGATTTCTCTGCCATCCATAATGTCTTCCACATCTCATCTCTGCAGAAATGTCTTCTTAACCCATCTCACTTAATCCAACTTTCGGCAGTATCTCTCCAACCGGACCTTTCTTATGCGGAAGAGCCAATTGAGATCTTGGCTCATGATCAAAAGCAACTGAGAAATCGTTCGATCCCGATGGTAAAAGTTCAGTGGAGGAATCGCTCTTTAGAAGAATCTACTTGGGAGAAAGAGGCAGATATGAAAAGGAAGTATCCCAGTCTCTTTGAAGCTCCAGGTACCCTCTAACCGTCTGAATTTTTATTCTACTCTTAAAACATCTACATGTTTGATTTCTCTTCTAAAATGATGTCGAGGACGATATCGTTCTTAAGTGGGGGAGTCTGTAACAACCCTAGGTTGTTACCCTATTAAGTTCTAGCATAATTGAGCAATTATTTTGATTCCATTACTTTTAGAATACCAGATAAATCCTATCATCAAAATTTGAAGTCCATAGGACTTCTCTAAGTCCAAAATAGTATTTTGATCAATCTAGATACCTTAGATTAGACCTAAAATATTTTGATCTCAGAATTAAATTCTGATTGTATTTTTGAATTCCTCACCCCCAAATTAGCTAAGGGTGAAAATTTGGTGCAATTTAGAGATCATTTAGGCCATAATTCAATTTAATTTAAAATGATCTAATTGCACAAAAGGGTTCCTAACATTTCAAATTTGCAATTATACCTTTCTACCAGATTAAACGGCTAGATCCACTGTGCGGACCGTGGGTGATCTGCTGTGGAGCCCGGGTCATGCGACAGCGGAGTCCCGCACATCTAGCCATCGCGCCTTTTAACCAACGGTCAGGATTTGATCTCGCTAGACCACGAATCCATCGTCGGATCCATCCCGTGGATCCTATGGCCAGGGTTGCTCCCGCGATTGGCCGTTAGGATCAGAGTGATCCCAGCCATAGCGCCATCTGATCGATAGATCAGACGGCATCCGAATGTCCTGGCACTGTGGACCTTCGTCTTCATTCCTTAATTTGTCCACTGGTCCAAACCCTATGATATTATATATGAAAATGATTAGCAAAGCATCAGGGACCAGAATATAAAATAAAAATTAACATCTGATGGTTAGATCCTTAATTATTGCTAATTACAATAAACCTTAATTAGGGTATTTCTGTAGTTTTACTTAACCAAATTGCATGTTTAGGGTGCCATTAGTTTACTTATGATGAGTTGAATGCATGTGCTAAGTGGATTATTTTTCTGAGTTCTGAAATTTTAGTTATGCTCTAATTTTATTATAGCATAATTAGTGAAAATTAGGGTTTATACTCATGGAATTTTAGAAAACTTAGGCTCTGATTAATTAACCTATTAAGTAGAACTTGTGTGCCAAATTGCAACTAATTTTAATGGCTGGATTTGTAATTAAGTGCTTATCCATTTGAATGGATTTAGAGTTTGATTAGCACTAATTACTTTCTATTTTTATGCTTCATAATAGTAGGATAAATATATTGGAAACTTTAGATATTAATCCATAATGTATAATTTGGAAAAAACAAAATTGGAGATCTTAACTTCCTTAATTAACTTAAGAAGTCTTAAGACTTGGATCAAGCTTTTAAGACTTGATCTAGGTCTGAGGTTGCCACTAATAATACATGATTAATCCACTGATTTGACATTGATCTTTAAGCACCCACTTGATTTTACTTAAGGCATGAGAAGGGATCAAACCATAATCTACTTAAGAAAGATCCAAATCCTTAAAACTTAACTTAATTGATTTATTTATAAGACAATGAATTTGACATTTTCCAATAATGCATTTGATTTGATATTGACTCTAAACATTCAACTTAGACATGATAAGGTTGACAATAACTCTATGTAATTTCCTAATCTGAATCAAGGCCTTAAGATCCTTGATTTTCTCCAAAGTAAGAGGATTAGCATAAGAGGTTAATAAAATCATCTCGATCAAATAATTGATCTAAAATCTTAATACCATCTTCTGATTTAAATCCCATAATTTTAGATTAAGTTGTGATCAGGTGACTTGATCATCAGATCTAATCATTCTAAACCTAATTATGAAATGTAACCCAATATATTAATATCAGAAGTTAGAATGAGGAGTCTTAAGCATCTCTTCATAAGATCATCTTGAAATAATTAAAGGACCTAAATTATATATACTTTGAGGTAGGAGACCTTGTATGACTCTTTGAGGTAGAAGCTTAGAAGATCCCATAACCTTAGAGATTGATCATATCCCCTCATGGTAGAAATCACTTAAGACATTAGAAAGATACTTCTCCTTGTGGTAGAATCCATATTAAGTGATCTTTGATCACCATTTTGTGAAACCTTGTATAGGACTTACCCATTAGCTTAGGCCTTGGTAGTCTTGATAATTCCTTGCTTTATTAAATAGACCTTGATCATTGGGTGGTGTAATATAGTATACTGATGAATCTATAAATTATATCTAAAATAAAGGGGAAAATTCATTCATTTAAGATATTTTTTGCTGTTCCTAACTCAAAATTTTCTATCTTTTTCAGGAAAAGGAATCCAAAGGAGCTCTAGGGCATTTCTGCAATTTCCTAAAAATATAACAAAAAATTCCGCTACAGCGCGCTGCGGAGCGCGGTCGCGCGCCGCAGCGAGCTGCAGCAAAATATTTAAACTATTTTAAAACAGGCTCCCAATTAATTGAATAGTGTTTTTCATAGAATTCACCGCTACAGCGCGCGGTCATGCGCTGCAGTGGTTTTATCGCGAAAATATTTATGATTATTAAATGGGGGTTCAACTAATTGAATAGTGTTTTTTTTGCGGAATTTACCGCTACAGCGCACGGTCGCGAGCTTGCAGCGGTTTATCGCGTAGGAGTTGGCTATATGAATCGGGCCACCCAACTAATTGAACAATGTTTTTCGCAGAATTTACAGCTATAGCGCCCGGGTCTCGTGCTGCAGCGGTCTGCCGCGGAAATATCTTTATACAATCTGGAAAAAAGAACTAATTGAACAGTGTTTTTCGCGGAATTTTCCCGCTGCAGCGCGGTCACGCGCTGCAGCAGTCTACAGCGAAGGACTTGGCTAAATTGCTTGGGACCTGGGTATGCTAAAACATGCCGCAGCCCGCTCCAGCGCACTGCAGCGGCCCACTGAAATTTTTCCCAAACAATGCATTTAATGTGGATGGAGAAATGACCTTTATCCTGAATGTTGTCTCCAGCCATCATCACCTGCAGCAGCCATTTTTGTATGCTTTGAGGTGATATTGTGGCTAAAGAAATGAGATTATTATCACCTCACCCTAAATTAAAAATTAGTGCAATAATGAATTCAATATTTTATATGGAAATTCTGGTTGCTTATGGAGGAGAGGAGAATGCAGCCCCCACCCCTTCCTATAAATACCTCTCCTCTTGACTAGAGGAGGGTTCACAATTTTAGCAAAAATTCCATAAGTAAGGAGAAGAGCCAAAGGAAGAAAGAACTCCCCAAGGGTGGCAAGGCAAGCTTTTGCAAAGGGAGAAGAGGAAGAAGGCAGCACTAACAACCTAAGGAGAGGATAATTAGAAGGAGAAGAAGAATTCCGGAGAACTTCTACGAAGCGTTCCTAGTATCTTTTAAACTTAATCTCATATTTTCTTTTTAGTGACCATGAAAGGCTCTTTATCTATGTATGTGTCTTCCTTATTTTTTGTATAATGAGTAGCTAAACTCCCCTTAGGGAGGGTTGGGATGAAGTCCCATGATGCATGATGTAATATTATTGTATGAATGTTTTCCCTCAATCATAATGTATTTGTGATTTTAATGCCTTACTAAGAAATTTTCATCTAAATTAGTCTTGATGTGTTTATGAGGAAAGAACTTAAAAAAAAATCCAAGATCTAATTGTCTTGTTCTCCTTAGCTCACCTTAGGTTTGATGCTAGATTTTGGGTGCATGGAAGCTTAGAACCATGTGAGAAGGTTCTTGAGCTCAATGCACCTCAACCTAAGCTCAATCTAAGAGTTGATGCGAGTGACACTAAGACCCACTAAATGAGCTCCTTAGCTCCACATAATTGAGATTGAGTAATAAAGTGTTGAGTGCTCATGAACTAAGTGACATAGTCGTTGAGCCCAATATGTGATTCTCTCATCTCAGCCATGTGAGATGCGAAGTGATGCTAGTAGTGGAAAATCAATGCTTATGAGATCCTAAGATTTAAGAAAATTTAACTTCTCCTTAAATAAGGAGAAAGTGAATTAACTTTAAATCTCAAGAATCTTACAAGAATCTTTGTGCTAAAGTAGAACTGAATGTGAGTTCATTTTGTGCACGAGATTTGAACTTGTAAGCCTTTGAGCTAGACTAAAAGGACAATAATGTGCACCTAATTTCAATAAAACTAAATGATAAAACTTGAGAAACAAATCTACACAAGTATTATATCATTTCATGTGGGATGGGCCCAACTCTCCTATTTCTTTAAATCTTGATATTTACTTAGTGAATATTCGTGCTAATTTTAGACCAACCAGCCAATACATACTATAGCTTAATCATTAGTGAGAATAGATATACTTTAGTGCCAAATCAACCAATTCTCTATGGTTCGATAAATTCCCAGAAAGTTACGCTTTCCACTTATTACTTAAGACCACATACACTTGCGTGCAAGCGCAGACGTGTATTTACAGTCTGTCAAGTTTTTGGCACCGTTGCAGGGGAATTGGTTTTTGATTTGAACTAAAGATAATCTATAAGTAGCTAGCGATTTAAGCATTTGATATTTTTTTTTATATTAGTAGTTTTACATTTTCTATTGTAATTATCAAGCTAATATTTTATATTTCTTTTTGTTTATTTTTATTTCCAAAATATATCTGTTTGATCTTTATTACTAAATCATTCTTGATAATCTTTATTAAAAAACTTGTATGAGTAAGAGAGTCTGTACTGAATATCTATTTGATCCTAAAATAGAACGAACATACTTACAAGCTAGGCGAGAATGAAACTTATCAAACCAACAAATTATGATAGACACTTTCACTGAAAACTTAGAAGAGCCTAGGGGTAAAGCACTTAGAGATTATGCACTGTCCACTATTAGGGGCATTCCCCATGCGATTGTAAAGCCAAATACTAAAGCCCATAATTTTGAAATCAAACCCTCTACGCTGAGTATGGTACAAAATAATCAGTTTAGAGGATTAGCCACTGAAGATCCAAATTCACATATTTCAACCTTCCTTGAAATATGTGAAACCTTCAAGTTTAACGGCGTCTCCAAAGACGTAGTTAAATTGAGGCTATTTCCTTTCTCACTGAGAGATTGAGCCAAGAGTTGGCTCAGCTATTTACCAAGTGATTCTATCCATACTTGGGATGATTTGGCTAAGAAATTCTTAGCCAAATACTTCCCTCCGGCTACAACTGCACAGTTGAGAATTGAGATTGAGATCACCAACTTTACTTAGATGGAAGGTGAGACTCTCTATGATGGGTGGGAACGCTTTAAGGAGTACCTCAGACGTTGCTTGCATCATGGGTTCCCTCTCTGGATGCAAGTGCAAACCTTTTACAATGGTTTGAATGCTCCGACGAGGACACTCATTGATGCAGCCACCGGGGGATCCAGCTTTGCAACATGAAATGGCAAATAATGCTTACCAATGGCCTTCTAAAAGGCTTAAAAAAGAATCCATTAAAGTAAATGAGTCAAATCAAATAACAGCTTTGCAACATGAAATTCATGCTTTGAATGAAAAGATAGAAAGGATGAACGTACATGTGGTTTCTGAGGTATAATGTGAAGTATGCGAAGGGAGACATAATAGTGAGAGCTGCAATTTGAACAACCCTTTTGTACAAAATAATACTGAACAAGTCAACTACTTAAGAAACAACAAATAAACAAATAACCTTTACTCCAACACATACAATCCAGGGTGGAAGAACCACCCAAATTTTTCATGGAGTAATAACAACAACAATGCAAATCAATATAGGGGGATTTCATCCAACCAATAAGGCATAATTATAGTAACAATAGCCACAACCACCAGCATAATCTAGAAGGGGCATTCAACGCATTTAAGACCGAAACAACCCAATTCATGCACCGCACTGAGGCAACTATCACACGTCATGAGGCTTCTATCCAGGGAATAGAAGCCTCCCTTAGAAATATTGAAACTCAATTGGGGCAAATCTCCAAGCAGCTGACCTCTCAGTAGTAGGGGGCTTTACCCAGTTCTACTGAATTAAACCCAAGGGAATTAGTTTGTGTGATCTATTCTAAATTGTACCAAGAGAAATAAATGATGAAACCAAGAGAGCAACAAATTTTAAATTAGAAGTAGAGGAAGGAATAAAAGGGAATGATAATGAAAAGCTAACCGCACCCAAATGTGATGATCCAGGGAGGTTATGCATTCCATGCATAATAAGAAATGAAGTGTTTATAGATCCCTTATGCGATCTAGGCACCTCAGTTAATGTTATGCCCTACCACATATATGAGCAATTAAAGGTAGGAGGGATGGAATACACCTCAATGATTCTAGAGTTTGCTAATCTTGAGTCCCTTACTCCTCTGGGAATGATCAAAAATGTTGATGTGGAACTAGGAAATTTCATTATTCCAACTGATTTTGTGGTGTGCGAATGGGACAGATGGGATAAAAATTCAACAATTATTTTTAGAAGACCCTTTCTGATGAGTGTTAAGGCTGTTATAGATGTAAGTCGTGGTATAATGAGCGTCAGTGTTAAGAGAAAAAATAGAAGTGATTGATTTAAAACCCACTCTCTTTAAAAAGAAAAAAATGGAGGAAGAAATCAGGAAAAGAGTTAGAGAAGAGAGATTGTGGGTAGATAATGTTCTAGGAGACCTGACAATAGGAGAAAAAAATTCTGATGGCTATTCGACTCCTTCCTCTGAAAAGGAGAGCAAGGAAGGAGTAAGAAGAGAAAAAGGCGACGGGGAAAATGGAAGAAAAAAACTCCCACAAATCATGAAGTTGAAAGAAGGGATCCTTTGGTTCAGGTTGAGGATGAACAGGGTTCGAGCCACCAAGAGGGATGTGCTCACTTGAACATCCTTAGCCTATGAAAGATGAAATCGTCAGATCAATCGTATTAATCTTAAGAGAGTCTGGCTTAGGACGTTAAACGGAGCGCTTATTGGGAGGCAACCCAATCAAAAAAAAAAAAATATGCGCTACAGCGGAAATTCCGTGACAGCGCGCTGCAGCAGAAATTCCGCGACAGCGCACTGCAGCGGGTGACCTGTGCATAAATGGCATCGCGACAGCGTGCAGAAACCATTTTCCGCTCCGGGCGCACGCTAACCCGCGATAGCACGCTACAGCACGCTACCGCGTGCTGCAACGGTTTGCCCAGATTTTCTGCCTTGGGAAAATACAGTCAACAAGTCATGACCCTTGGGTTCCCAAGGCAAGTCAAAAGTTGCTGAAAAAGCTGCCCCCCCCCCCCCTCCCCATCACATGGATCACCACATTAATGGCATGGGGAAGGCCATTTGACCATCTTCTCTTGCCTTGAATTTTTGGGCTATAAATAAGGAGGGAATGGAGTGGGTTATCCTTGCACCTTCTCTTCATCTTCTTCAATCTCTTGATCATCTTAAAACTCTCATCCTAAGTAATGTATTCCGGGAAGAAGGCAATTGCTAGGAAGGATGTTAAAGCTTCCTCATCCAGAGGAACTTTCAATACGAAGAGGTTTTCCTCAGCGGAGGCCGAGCACCATTTCACCTCTATCACTTCCCAACGGAAGTTGATCCCAGGAGCAAAGCTTCAACATTGCCTACCTCGTACCTCATGAGTAGGTCAATCCTAGAGGATGGCATAAGTTTGTGACCAAGAGAGCTCCCACATGCACGGCAATCGTCCAAGAAGTGTATGCCAACACAATTGACGCATCCGGACAGCGGATTTTCTGTCGGGGGAAAGAGTGTCACCCTAGGAATTTCTCAAATTGAGCAATTTTATGGGTTGGCGGAGGTAAGCTCTTGTTCATACTCTAATCTATTGGACTCTCGTTTTGACCCCCGCGCTCTTGTTGAGGAAATCGTCAATAATAACACTGAGTAGGAAGGGGGACTCGCCAACATTCCTCGCTCCAAATTAACGGAGACGAGTAGTGCTTGGCTAGTCTTCATTTCTAGCTATGTCATGCCCTCGAGTCACTTAACTGAAGTGACCCGTGCCCGATCACTCCTTTTGTGCTCATTGGTTAGGGTAGGCAAAATTCGCATCTCAAACATTATCTTTGAGCAGCTTTGGAAAGCTCTCAAAGGTTCATGCGTAGCATTGGCCTTCGGGTCTTTGATTTTTGGGTTATGCGAAGCCCAAGGGGTTAAAATCCTCTCCTCCGACACCATTGTTTCCCCCAGCGTTGCCCTGCACCCATCGAACCTTAACGTCCGGGCAAGTGAACTGTAAATTGCCCAAGAAAAGAAGGGCCAAAGGGCGGAAGCGTCTGCACCTTCTAATTCGTGTCTCACAATCCAACTCTTGATGAGCCTCCACAATCAAAATGTAGAGCTTAGTAAAGCTCTAGCTGCCGATATGGGGTTTTTCAAACAAGAATACTTCCAACAGCGCCACTTTCAATCAGAATTCCATGAAGCCCTCGGGATGTTGTTTGCTGATTGGAATTTGCATGGCAGACCGGACGCCTCCATGTTGCCACGGCCTCCCACCGGTGCACCCATACCGGAGACGTGCTACCCTACCGAGACGGTGTATGTGTCGGAGGAAGACGATGATGAGAACGAGAAAAATTAACTAGGTTGTATTTGTTCTTTTTTTACTTTTTCTTTTTTATCTTTATTGTAGTTTATTTATTTGAGATTGCATTTTATGAATTCTCCTATTCCCGCATTTAGTGAGTTATTCTTAAGTGACATATTTTTTCTGAATTTTTCAAAAGAAATGAAAATCACAAAAATACAAAAATCAAATGAGATATAAGTAAAGAATGCTTAGCAAGAAAATGATTAAATGAATTATAAGCAATCAAATGTGAGATTGAGGAATGAATGGAGGGAAATCTAAATCTCCAAAAAATTAAAATAAATACTTGAGCTATGTGTGGGGAAGACATAGGATTTAAACTAAAAAAATATGGTATGGATTTTAAATGGAGTGTGCTAGGCTCCCGTAGGACTTCATGATCACAAAGATGTTAGGGATGAAGAAAAATGTCTCTCCCTAAGGATGAAAAGAATAAAATATTTATAGAAAAAGGGATAATGAAAAATATCTCTCCTAAGTGAACAAAATAAGAAAGGATGAAGAAAAAAATCTCTCCTATAAAAACTTTTCATCTTTGTGATTTATAAGAAGGAGCACATATGGCACAACTCTAAGAATCTCTAAACCATGTCTTTAGTCTAAGAATCCAAAATGTATGAAACCCTATCACCTATTATCAAGCATTAAAAAATTCAAATATTTGAAGATTTTAGTGACTTAACCACCTTAGTGACTCAATTGAAAATATTAAGATTGCTACAATGTACATTTCATTTTCTGTTGCCATGCATATATTTTTACTTATACTTATCTCAATTACATCATTGTGACTTTCATCCATTCAAATATAGAAAAAATTATTATTTTGAGCTTACTTGAGGATGAGCAAGAATTTAAGTGTGGGGGTGTGGTAAATCCATAAATTATATCTAAAATAAAAGGGAAAATTCATTCATTTAAGATATTTTTTGCTTGTTCCTAAATCAAATTTTTCTATCTTTTTCAAGAAATGGAATCCAAAGGAGCTCTAGGGCATTTCTACAATTTTTCCTAAGAATATAACAAAGAATTACCGCTATAGTGGCTGCAGCGCGCGGTTCGCATGCCGCAACGGGCTGCAGCGAAAACATTTAAACTATATTAAACTAGGCTCCCAATTAATTGAATAGTTATTTTCACAGAATTCACCGCTACAGCACGCGGTCGCGCGCGCTGTCTGCAACGATTTATCGCGGAAATATTATGATTTTTAAATGGGGCTCAACTAATTAAATAGTATTTTTTGCAGAATTCACCGCTCCAGCGTGCGGTCGCGCGCTGCAGCGGTATACTGCGAAAATATTTATGATTATTAAATGGGGGGCTCAACTAATTGAATAGTATTTTTTTTGTGGAATTTACCGCTACAGCGTGTGGTAGCGCGCTTTGCTGCAGCGGTTTATTGCGGAGGACTTGGCTATATGAATCAGGCCACCCAACTAATTGAACAGTGTTTTTCGCAGAATATTTACCGCTTACAGCGCGTGGTCGCGCACTGCAGCGGTCTGCGTGGAAATATCTCTATACAATCTAGAAAAAAGAACTAATTGAACTGTGTTTTTCGCGGAATTTCCCGCTACAGTGCACAGTCGCGCGCTCTGCTTGCAATGGTCTACAGTGGAGGACTTGTCTAAATTTCTAGAGACCTGGGTATGCTAAAGCACGCCGCAGCACGCTACAGCGTGCTACAGCGGCCCACCGAAATTTTTCCCAGACAATGCATTTAATGCGGCTGGAGACATGACCTTTATCCTGAATGTTGTCTCCAGCCATCATCACCTGCAACAGCCATTTTTGTAAGCTTTGAGGTGATATTGTGGCTAAAGAAATGAGATTATTGTCACCTCACCCTAAATTAAAAATTAGTGCAATGATGAATTCAGTATTATATATGAAAATTTCTGGTTGCTTATGGAGGAGAGGAGCATGCAGCCCCCCCCCCCTTCCTATAAATACACCTCCTCTTGACTAGAGGAGGGTTCACAATTTTAGCAAAAATTCTCTAAGTAAGGAGGATAGCCAAAGGAAGAGAGAACTCCCCAAGGGTGGCAAGGCAAGCTTTTGCAAAGGGAGAAGAGGAAGAAGGTAGTCCTAGCAACCTAAAGAGAGGATAATTAGAAGGAGAAGAAGAATTTCGGAGAACTTCTACGGAGCGTTCCTAGTATCTTCTAAACTCAATTTTATATTTTCTTTTTAGTGACCATAAAAGGGTCTTTATCTATGTATGTGTCTTCCTTATTTTCTTGTGTAATAAGTAGCTAAACTCCCCTTGGGGAAGGTTGGGATGAAGTCTCATGATGCATGATGTAATATTGTTGTATGAATGTTTTCCCTCAAGCATAATGTATTTGTGATTTTAATGCCTTACTAAAAAATTTTTATTTAAATTAGTCTTGATGTGTTTATGAGGAAAGAACTAAAAAAAAAATCCAAGATCTAATTGTCTTGTGCTCCTAGCTCACCTTAGGTTTGATGCTAGATTTTGAGTGCATGAAAGCTTAGAACCATGTGAGAAGGTTCTTGAGCTCAATGCACCTCAACCTAAGCTCAATCTAAGAGTTGATGCGAGTGACACTAAGACCCACTAAATGAGCTCCTTAGCTCCACATAATTGAGATTGAGTAATAAAGTGTTGAGTGCTCATGAACTAAGTGACATAGTCGTTGAGCCCAACATGTGATTCTCTCATCTCAGCCATGTGAGATGCGAAGTGATGCTCGTAGTGTAAAATTAATGCTTGTGAGATCCTAAGATTTAAGAAAATTTAACTTCTTCTTAAACAAGGAGAAAGTGAATTAAATCTGCAACCTTAACCAATTATCAATCCAGAAGTTAGGAGCCAGAATCCTCTTAGCGGGATTCTGCACAGTGGAGACTTAGAATTCATTATCAATATTCCAATCTTTCATGGATTTCTGAATTTTTACTCATATAGAATAGGAGCATGGGCATAAGCATGAGCATGGACTTGAAGTATTATTTCACCGATAATGTACGAGAATCAGTAATGAAGTATGGGTTACGGAATGTTACATACACATACTGGGGAAATTTTGGGGTGTATCTACGTCACCATACTATATTCCCAACCGAGTGTATGTTTACATTGGACCGTACTACTCATTGTCCTTCAGTGATAGTTTAGTAGCATATCCGTGAAAATAGGTGGTGTGGCATATTTGGATGCATATTTCTAGTGACATACAGTACAGTATTTGACATTTCTTTCATCTTGATTTATGAATATTCAATATTTCCCTTTACTTTTAGTTCTCTTTTGTGTGATAGTTTTACTTATTTAGCCTTTATTGTCTTACTTACTCAGCTGTTTTCAGTTTTTCCTTACTTAGTTTCTTTCCCCAATTTTCCTGCAATTGTACCTTACTTTACTTGTTACTTGTATTTAGCTTTATTACTGTATAGTTAGTTGCGATGTGTTAGACTTCTTATCTAACATGGGGTACTTTTGGGATCCAGGCAATTTGCTAGATCCCAAGCATCTTGTAGAGATAGGGTAGGAGGAGACACAGAGATCCAGGAGGAGTACGTGGAGCCTTAGTGAATCGAACATCTACCTTTACTTTTAGCTCTATTTCAGTACTATAGCAGGCTGTATTTACTTCGGCATTTAAATCAGTCTGTAATAAATTCTGGATGTATCTTTTACTTTCTTTTTCTGAGATGAATGTTTACTACTGCTTGTGATGAATGTATTCTGGATGTATTGCTTTTAGCTTCCGCACTCTGTTATACTACTATACTTAGTATTGTGATGTGACCGACATACTGGAAATGTGGATATATTGATGATGTATATTGGATGCTTACTCGTTCTTTAAATCCAATATACGTGTAGGTTAATACTTAAGGTAAGTATTCTACTCTTATCTTAAGTATTGGCTCTCGATCCTACTCTTAGGATTGAGTCAGCAGCCTTCATATAGCTTAGTCTTAGACCCGCCTATTCGAGAAGATGAGTCTTGCTTGTATACCCGTCCTCCATAGTAGCCCACTGCTCCACCGTAGAATGTACACATATCTCTTGTCTTTTGCGCGCGGCAATGGGGGCGAGGCGCTACAGTTGGTATCAGAGAAATACCATAAACTGTCAGATAAGGAGTTATTCTTATCTACTTTATGCTCTGTTCTCTGTCTCAGATCGAGATCACAGGTTACTAAGTATAGTGTAAAGCAATCATCCAAAATAGCTCATTAGACTGTCTCAAAAATGAAAAGGGAAAAACTATGTCTAGAAGATTGACACCTTAGAAATTTAATGCACATAATAAATTGATTGAAACTACAACTCATAAAATGGACATCTTAGGATTTTAACAAACTCTTGAAAATGATAATAAACTATGAATAAAATACTTATGGGTTGAAGTATTCTAGGAATGGACTACTCACAGTCAGCATTTCTGTTCTATCTTAGGAGGTTCGACGACTATTGCATAGACAATCTTCGAGATGGTCAGATATACGGAAGGACCATCGATGGAGTGTCACCTCGCGGAGTTACAGTGCTAGATAAGATTCTTGCCCATTCATCATTTGGGGGCACCAGTCTTTCGGTACTTGCCAGAGAATGGCTGGACCGTGTTACCACTGCACTGCGAGAGACGGCCTGTATTGAGGAGTACCGTCTAGAGATTGTGGAGATCCTACTAAGGGGATCAGTGACTCATTGGTGGTATTGGGTTTATAGGAGATTAGCTCGGAGGAGCCACATAGTCACCTATGATGACTTCTGTGCTGCCTTTTGGGTAGAATATTGTAACTAGGATGTTAGAAAGTCTCATCATGTCATCTTTCTTATTTCAGTATATGTTTCATGTATCTTCTCCCATGAGAAAGAAATGAATGAAATTTTAGTACAACCTCTGTGTTTTGAATTCATATTCATATTTACAGCAATGAATCCTGGTTCTCCATCTGCTCCTACCCCAATTTAGAACACGGTGGTGTCGTCAAGCGGACTAAAAGACTCCAACATTATGTCTAGCTTGTTAAAGGCCTTAATTGATAGCAATGCGCAACAGGCACAAGAGACCCGTGCTCTTATCCTCTCAATTAAATAGTAATCCGCTCCTCCAGTGGGATCCTCATCATCACACTATGCTGGAGACAGAATCCTACATAATTTCCTTCGCCTTTGAACCCCTACGTTCAATGGGGCACTGAATCCCATGGACAACCGTAACATTGGTTAAGTTAGTAGAGAAGAATCTTGCCACTAATCAAATGCCCTGACTCTGAGGCCATCCACCTAGTAACTTACTTATTTCAAGAATAGGCGGAGTATTGGTGGGAGAATGAGTGAAATAGTAGATTTGCGGAGTATGAAGTAGAGGGACATTCCGTGGGACATGTTCATGGAAGCGTTCTATAAATCATTCATCCAGCATCAGCCTAAGCCATTTTGGAGGATGAACTCCTCCATCTCACACATGGCAATAATTCCATGTTGACTACGAGCAGGAATTAGAAGACTATCACGATTCGTTCCAAACTTAGTAAGAACAGAGGCGTCCAAATGCCACCAATTCCTAAAGGACCTAAGAGACTCTATTAAAGTGCATCTAGTATCCCATCAGATCAAGACACTGACTGAATTAATTGAAGCAGCCCATCAACAGGAAGGATTCCAAGGTCAACTAGACCAGAAGCAAAAAGCGACAGTCATGTAGCCAAGGGGAGAATAGTTTGGCCATCGCAAGTTGGCAAAGGTCTACAACATGGAGCCCAGCACAACCCCAGCCTCAGAACTCTAAATGTAAATGATTGCATTTATACAAAAAATGCTACCACTTTGGTGGTGGTGTTTCACATGTGGTTGTAAGGGCCATCACTATATCGAGTGTAGGGAGAAGAACACAATCGATGGTGTGCTCATCAACCACTCCCGCCACAAATAAGCATTTCTAGCTCAACCAATATATAGCCGAGATCATGCTCTTGCAATCATTCCAACCACTTCTACCAACTCTAACGCCATTGTACCAGCACAAAGGCCAAGCTATGATCATTAGGGTCAAAGGCACCAGAATAAAGAACCCTCAGCACCTGCCAGGGTATAAATGTTAACTCCTGCTCTGCTCCTGAGAACAATGACGTGGTGTTAGGTACGCCTAACATAATTTTTCATTATTTCAGTAATCATTCCATATTATTGCAGTACCTTAAACTATTGAATAGCCATCCTTATTAAACTGCAAAAATTTTAGGCACCTTATTGATTAACGACAAATCTTGTAACATCCTTTTTGATACGGGAGTAAGTCATTCCTTCGTATTGAAAACTTGGGCTAAAAGTCTCAAACTACCACCTATCCATTAGCCAGTTCATTGAGTATTGGGTTACCCTCGGGAGCCCATATGTAGTCTTAAAAATTTTGCAAACTAGATATTCCTATTGGGGAACAAAACTACGAAGCCAAGTTAATTATATTGCCAATCACCAACTTTGATATAAGCATGAATTGGCTAAGCCAACATGATGCTTCCCATAAATTGCCTAAAGAAGAAAATAACATTGGGCAGTGGGGAGTAACACAAAATCATTCGTGGGGAGGTTCAGCACTCAATCGTCGTTGATCAATGGCGTGATGGCAGCAGAAAGTCTAGTCTGGAAGGTAAGCAGCGTGTACCTGTGAACAATGTTGGGAGAGAAGAGAGAAGCCGTACCTATTTCCAGAAAACCACATAGTTTGTGAATTTCCTAATGTGTTCCCTGAAGACCTACCGGTCTTCCTCTAGTGAGAGAAGTAGAATTTGCCATAGAACTAATTTCTGGAATGCAACCACTGTCAAAGGTTTCGTATTGTATGGCTCCAAAAGGGCTCCAAAAGTTGAATAATCAACTCCAGGAACTATTGGAGAAGGGTCTTATTCGTCCAAGTTCATCTCCTTGGGGAGAACCAATGCTATGTTCGTAAAGAAGAAAGATGGATTGATGCGAATGTGCATCGATTACAGAGAATTAAATAAAGTAACCATTAAGAACAAGTACTCTCTACACGTTTCGATGACCTGTTCGATCAATTATCCGGAGCTAAAGTCTTCTCAAGATAGACTTGCGATCAGGATATCATCAAGTACGAGTTAAGGATTTCGCTATGAGAAGATAGGTTAGAACCCGCTATGGGCATACGAATTCTTGGTGATGTCCTTTGGCTTAACAAATGCGTCGTCGTCTTTATGGATTTAATGCAGCGCGTGCTGAACCATTCCTGGATAAATTCGTCATTGTATTCATCAGCGATATATTGATTTATTCAAAAGATTAAAATGGATCACACAGAATCACCTATATTTAGCACTCTGAAGAGCTCATAAGCCATAAGCTATATGCTAAATATTCTAAATGAAATTTGGCTGGCTCAGTCTCCTTTTCTAGGTTCATGTCATCGATTCTCAGGGAATCAGAGTCGACTCAAAGTAAATGTGAGCGTAGTCCAGATTGGTCACAACCAAAATTGGTGACCAACATTAGAAGTTTCTTAGGACTGGCAGGCTACTATAGGAAGTTTGTCAAAGGCTTCTCACAAATTGCATCTCCTCTCACAAGTTGACTCAAAACGCAGTACCATTCGCCTGGAGCCCAGAATGTGACAAAGCATTCTGAATTCTGAAAGATGCTTTATCCTATGCACCAGTTCTTGCCTTACCTAAAGAAGGCCTAAATTACCAAGCCTATACCGACATTGGAACAGGATTGGGATGTGTTTTGATGCAGGAAGGAAGAGTTATAGCCTATGCATCTTGTCAGTTAAGACCACACAAAAAGAACTATCCTATCCATGACCGAATTAGCAGCTGTGGTTTTTGCCCTAAAAATATGGCATCATTATCTGTATGGCATCTAGTGTTCTATATTCACCGATCATCAGAGCTTGAAGTACATCTTCACCCAGTGTGAGTTGAATTGCCGACAGCGAAGATTGCTCGAACTAATAAGTGATAATGATCTAAACATTAAATATCATCCTGGAAAAGCGAACGTCGTAACAGACGCACTTAGTCGTTATGCTACTCTATCTTCTTTAATACAATCCAGTCATCTGGAAGATGAATTTAGGAAGCTTGAAATCAGGCCAGTGCTTGGTGACATGCTAAGTACATTAATATCCATGAGTTCAGTTGAACCCACATTTCATCACGACGTCTCCATTTCACAAACCAAGGACGAAGACAACTTGAAGTTTAAAGTTGACATCGAGAGTGGTCGTCGCTTTAATCTGCAGCTTCGGTAATGCAATTATCAAGGGGAATGTCTATGGATTCCCAAATCCATTCGGAAGAGATTCTAGTAGAAGGTCACAATTCAGGTTACCAAGTACATCCTGGCAGCACCAAGATGTATCAAGATCTGAAGAAAGCATTCTGGTGGCTTGGAATGAAGAAAAGCATGGCGGAGTTTGTCAAAATGTCACGCTTGTAACTTAGTTAAGTCTGACCACCAAAAGCATGGAGGACTTCTCCATCCTCTAGCAATTCCTGAATGGAAGTGGTTCGACATTTCTATGGATTTTGTCATGGGATTACCTAAAGCAAGATTCGGTGCTGATTCAATATGGGTCATTGTCAATCAATTGACCAAATCAGCGCATTTTATTCCGATGCGGCAGATTGACTCTGTGGAGAAATTGGCAAGGTTGTACATCAAGGAAATTATCAGGCTCCATGGAATTCTAAGATCTATGTGTGTGATCGAGATAGCCGTTTCACTTCTAAATTTTGGCAAGCAGTGCATCAGGATTTGGGGACCACTCTAGCCATGAGTACCGCTTTCCATCCTCAGACCGATGGTCAAATAGAAAGAGTCAATCAAGTCTTAGAGGATCTTCTTCGCCTCAATATGCTGGATTTTGGAAGTTTCTGGGAAGATCATATTCCTCTCGTAGAATTCGCATACAATAACAACTTTCAGGCAAGTATAGGCATGGCTCCATATGAAGCCCTGTATGGCATAAAATGCAATACTCAGTTAGCATGGTCTTAAACTGGTAGTGTGCAGCTTTATGGTTCTGATCTAGTGGAAGAAACAAATCGTAAGATTTAATTGATCCAACAGAGGATCAAGTAGCTCAAGATCGCTAGAGTAAATATCACGATACTCATTATCGTGCTCTGGATCTTAATGTGGGAACTTTTGTGTACCTTAAAGTCAGTCCAATAAAGGGTGTATATCATTTCGGTGTAGCCAGGAAGCTAAGTCCTCGCTACGTCGAACCATTTGAGATATTAGAAAAGATCGGATCTGCAGCCTATCTATTAAAGCTTCCTGAAAATTTCTCTGTCGTTCATAATGTCTTCCACATCTCATCTCTGTGAAAATGTCTTCATAACCCATCTCACTTAATCCAACTTCCGGCGGTATCTCTCCACGGACCTTTCTTATGTGGAAGAGCAAATTGAGATCTTGGCTCATGATTAAAAGCAACTGAGAAATCGTTCGATCGCAATGGTAAAAGTTCAGTGGAGGTATCGCTCGTTAGAAGAACTACTTGGGAAAAAGAGATAGATATGAAAAGGAAGTATCCCAGTCTCTTTGAAGCTCCAGGTACCCACTAACCTTCTGAATTTTATTCTACTTTAAAACATCTGCATGTTTGATATCTCTTTTAAAATGATGTCGAGGACGACATCGTTCTTAAATGGGGGAGTCTGTAAGAACCCTAGGTTGTTACCCTATTAAGTTCTAGCATAATTGAGCATATATTTTGATTCCATTACTTTTAGAATACCAGATAAATCCTATCCTGAAAATTTGAAGTCCATAGGACTTCTCAAAGTCCAAAATAATATTTTGATCAGTTTAGATACCCTAGATTAGACCTAAAATATTTTGATCTCATAATTAAATTCTGATTGCATTTTTGAATTCCTCACCCCCAAATTAGCTAAGGGTGAAAATTTGGTGCAATTTGGAGATCATTTAGGCTATAATTCAATTTAATTTAAAATGATCTAATTGCACAAAAGGGTTCCTAACATTTCAAATTTGCAATTATACCTTTTTACCGATTAAACGGCTGGATCCGCTGTGCGGACCGTGGGCGATCTGCTGCGGAGCCCGGGTCATGCGACAGCAGAGTCCCGCACATCTAGCCATCGCGCCTTTTAACCAACGGTCAGGATTTGATCTCGCTAGACCACGAATCCATCGTCGGATCCATCCCGTGGATCCTATGGCCAGGGTTGCTCCCACGATTGGCCGTTAGGATCAGAGTGATCCAGCCATAGCGCCATCTGATCGATAGATCAGACGGCATCCGAAGGTCCTGGCACTGTGGACCTTCGTCTTCATTCCTTAATTTGTCCACTGGTCCAAACCCTATGATATTATAATGAAAATGATTAGCAAAACATCAGGGACCAGAATATAAAATAAAAATTAACATCTAATGGTTAGATCCTTAATTATTGCTAATTACAATAAACCTTAATTAGGGTATTTCTGTAGTTTTATTTAACCAAATTGCATGTTTAGGGTGCCATTAGTTTACTTATGATGAGTTGAATGCATGTGCTAGGTGGATTAATTTTCTGAGTTCTGAAATTTTAGTTATGCCCTAATTTTATTATAGCATAATTATGAAAATTAGGGTTTATACTCATGGGATTTAGCAAACTTAGGCTCTGATTAATTAACCTATTAAGTAGAACTTGTGTGCCAAATTGTAATTAGATTTAATGGCTGGTTTCGAGCCACTAAGGCTCAAACCTTCTTCCTTTTGATGCGTACGCGTTCGTATTGTCATCCTGTGGGGACCCCGTACTAACAACAAAGAAGTACGGTGCTCTAACTGTGCCAAACCCCCAACTTAAGTAAAGTTAGATAAACCCAACCTGCCTTAAGCCAAGGACTTGTCACCAAGTACTATAACATTCATCAATATATATATGTAAATATCAAAGTGGTGGAAGCAATAGGCGAGTAGTAACATCCACAATTATACATAGTAGAAAGAGGGAAAACAATATAGTAACTCATCGAAATGCAGAAATGAAATACATCCAAAATTAATTATTACAAACTGAATTTTAAAGAGAAGGAAAATGTCTCTCAATCACACTGAAAAAAATGCAATATCTATCTAAACAGCAGCAGCACGATCCTCCTCCTGAACCTGCTCCTCTTCTGCGACACTGCCCACGAACACGTCCGAATCTGACATTTGTCGGTATCACAAATGCTAGGGCCCCAACCAACAAAACAAAAAGGTTACAGTTAGACAATTGTCTAAGTACATTTTAGGCTATTTTAATGAACTGAATATTTTAAAGATATCACATTTAAATTAGCTAAACAAGCAAGTAGTAATAGGTGCAACAAGCTATGAAGAAACGGTAACTATAAACCATCCATTTATAGCCAGCAACTAGTATGAAGAAGATACAATGTAAAATAAATAAGGTGATGCTAAAAGCTAAAAAGAAACAGCAACTACAATACAATTCTGAAACTAACATGCTTATGATCATATTAACACATGCTGGGTATATAAAAGAAATACAAGTACTAAAAACATGCAATTCTAGCATCCTATACATGTCAATAATATAAGTAAACCATGTAAGTATACATACAACAATGCTAATTAAGAAAAAGGAAAAGAAAGGCCACTGAGACTTGTGGCAAAAGCAAAGCAATCTATAAAGCCATTGAGACATGTGGCAAGCGAGCAAGTACTGAAAATAAGGCCACTGAAGCATGTGGCAAAGAAAATAGAAAATAATACTGAACAATACAACTAAAGTAGTAATAAGCCTAAGACATAGTACTGTCATACCAGCCAATAGGCCATATAGGGCCTCCAATATCAATCAATCAATCCCTAGTCTAGCCATCCAAATATGCTAGTTCTGAGTCCAGTCTATATAATACTACTACTAAAGAGGCAGACTAAGCTAGGACATATTCTACCAACAGCAAACAAGGCAAAACTGAATGATATAATTCAAATACTAACTTAGGTTGTATCATCCATATCCTAAGTTCTCCTATTATGCTCAAGGAATAAGGCTCAATAACAAAGGTATGCAAAGCAATTCAAATCAAAGTAAGCAAGGGACTCAATCTAAACTTATGTGATATTTGATGTTGTCTATTTATCCAATCTAACTATTCTGAGAAGGTACAAGTTTAGGATCTCGATATCCAGCTATCGAGTAGAATCTCAAATTTACATCTTTAAAGTTAATATTAGAACTTAAAAAGTTCTAATGCAAAAATCATGTGACAACTATATAGTTTAAGTAAATAAATCAATGACCTCATTTATTAATATTTTACTCTCTTACCCAAATCTTGATCAAGTAAATCAAGATTTAATGATTCAGGACTTGAACTCCACTTTGGTGTTCAAAACCTAAATCCAAGGGGGGTGTCCTAATAGGAATCTAGGGTTCACACTCTATTCCAAAGTTAAGGATAAAGGATCCTATAAGCTGAAAGATCCAAGAACTATGAACTTAGTGAAGGGTTATTCTACTAATTATAAGATAAAATACTCAATTAAGAATTTGAGAATCTAAGATCTATATTCAATCTTTAAGATAATCTCATTATCTTTAGAGATTGAATCATCCTATACCCACACGGAAGGTTTCAAAGGGTTAAATAATCAACTATTTGAAGAATTTCAATTGGAGATGGTTCCATTCAAATTGAAGATCTAAGTCTAAGATCTAGATCTAAGGATCTGATGTTTGATCACTTTAGACTTTGAACTAGATTTTAACTTAGGAGTTTCCATTTGTATTTCTTTTAGAATTTAGGTTTATAATCTAACTATATTGAACTCATTAAGGTGATAATTGATAATCTTAGATATTTGGGTTAAGCATTAAACTAGGTGACCTCTTTTAGGTTACTTAAGATCTAAGTGTCTAAATTAGGGCTTAATTGAAGATTTCTTAAGTTTAAGGATCACATTAGCATTAATATTGGTATGAGAATTAGAGAACATTTCTAATTATTTTAGGGTAGATTACTGAAATTTTCAAGGTTTATAGGGCATTTAAGCATATTTGATCAAAATGACCAAAATACCCCTCTTAAGGCCAAAAATTGGAATTTTAGGATTTAGTTGTCCAAATTACTCCTAATCTTTTAATGTGTCCCATACTGATAAATAAGGTGGGAAATACATTTATCTTAATTTTGACCACTTAATTAAGCTAACTAGCACTAATCACTTATTTAAGCTAATTTTGGGGATTAGTAAATTTAGGGCATCTTAGGGCAATCCAACCTTTCCAAATGGTTCTAGTATACTTAGGATAGCATTAGGAACAATCTCTATCATGATAGAGGCTTAATTAGGTTTAATTTTACTAATCCCTAATTAGGGTGATTAACGAGTGATTAAGAGAAATTAATATCCAAAATTGGTTTAAGGGTCTGAAATTGTACTCTCGGGTTCAGAGAGCAATCAGAGCCCTTAATCTCCTCATTTGGATATTTATTTAATTTAATATGATTTAAATAAGGATAGCAAAGAGTTGGGCAAATATTTTTAAATCCAACCATTGGATCTGTGATTTTATTTTATATTTAGATTCCTTGTATTTTTTTGATTCAAATGATATATTAGATCATACCATTTAGATTAGTATAGCAAAAGTTATTTAAATAATTTATTCTGTATTTTTATTTAAATTAAAACTATAGGGTTTGATTATTTAAAAGCATAACCATTGAAAATGTCCTCCGATAATTATTTAATAGACGCGGCCCAAAATCAGAATAGCACGGGTCACGGGTCGGCCCGACCCGGACTTCGTCTTCAACCTCTCGACGGGTCCCGAACCAGCCGAGCTTCAGTGCTGAAATTCTCGGTGCTCCGACGACGGCGGCGGCTCAACTCAATCCCTACATGTTCCTGGAGTCGAGACGCATCGATTGGACCAAGAACCCCCATCTGGATCCCTCTGGATCGATGGGGTGCTACTCATCGAGGGGCCTTAGATAAGGGCATCTCAGGCCAACTGTGAGGAGGCAAATTCTCCTCACAGTGGCCTTGAATCGGCCGGGGTTCGATCCCCACACGTTCAGGGAAGTGAGGCGAGTCGAACCCCCAAGTTTTCTTAACCTGGGGTGTGCACCGATTGCTAGGTCCTTACTAGGACTCAGCCATGGCTCAGCCGCTAGCTTAATCGATCGATACGATCGACCGAGCTAGTTTAGCCCCAGGGGATAATTACCACAGGTTCCTTAGGTGGCTACGGTTCTCTAGGCGACATCCAGAGCTCATCCAAAAGACAGAAACGAAATTGAGCTGAAGAAATTTTAATGGGGAAAGGTTGTACCTGTAACTGAGGTTAAAGGCTTGGCCGAGGGGAAGTGAAGTGCTCTTGAGCTTCCTGGAGGATAGATGAAGGTGCACAAGGAGTCTGAACACCAGACGGGCCCTCTATCAGCGGTTCTAACTTCGGGAAAAGCCAGGAATTTACTGAGATGAAGGGAGCTCTAGCAGGCCTTTAGCTAGGTCATTAGGGATTCAGTGAGCAAAGGAGCTCACTCTGAAGTCCTGAGGGTACTTATAGGCTCCATGGGGTCCTAGGAGTGGAGGCCAGGGCTCGGGCTTGGAAATTGGCTCGGCTCGAGGCTTCTACCCTAATTCCCCAAAGTAGGGGGACCAGGCCTCGACTTTGGTTGGGAGTGCTAGGGAGGGGAAGGCAGGATCCGCAACGGTCTTTCTGATGTGGACGGGAGTGGCTGACAGGGTTACGTGGCCTGATTCGGTGATATTTTCTCTGTCGGGCAAGGATCTCTTGGGGACGAAGATCCACAGTGGCGGGGGACTTGGGACCGTCTGATGGATGGCAGTTAGCGCAGGACGGCTCTGATCCCGACATCTAATATCTGTGTGAGGAGTTGGATCAGCGGTCGGATCAGATCCACGGATCGAACGGGCGATCAGGGATAATTAAGGCGGATGGGTTAGGTGCCGTCGGATCAAATTTCAGAACCGCGGAATGGTTGAGATTAGACGGATTCAATCAAAGGCGCGGGCCGTTGGATCAAGTTCCGCGGAACGGACGGCTTAGATGGTGCCGTGGTTTGGGATTAGCCGACCGTGTGAGGAAGGATATATTTGCAATTAAGGACTGTTTAAAACCCTAAAATGCAATTGAACCAATTTAAATTAAATCCAAAAAGTGCCTAAATGACCTCCAAAATTTCCCAAAATTTTACCCTTAGCTAATTTGGGGGGGGGAATTCAAAAATGAATTCAGATTTTGATTTGGAGATCAAATTATTTTAAGTATTTTCTAGGGTTCAAAAATAACCAAAAATACCCAATTTTCTATTTAAGCTCCGATTGATTCCGAACTTCTAGGGTTAGGTTTAAATGACCTATTGAGTCTAATGGAATCTAAATTAAAGCTTGGATTAGCTTAATTCAACTAGGTTTAGCTAGAGTAGGGTTGTTACAGACTCCCCCACTTAAGAACGATGTCGTTCCCGACATCACTTAAGTGAAGAAAAGCATTCTAGGATTCAACAGATCAAGTAAAATATCAAAGATGAAAAAGAGAGAAGAACAATACCTGGGTTCACAAAGAGTTATGGGTATTTATTGCACATTTCCACCTCTTTCTCCCAAGTAGATTCTTCCAGGGTTTGGTTCTTCCACTAACCTTGACCATGGAATCGAGCGATTTCTCAGCTGCTTCTGATCACGAGCCAAGATTCGGACGAGTTCTTCAATATAAGAATGATCGGGTTAAATCTCTATGGCTGGGAGTTGAACGAGATGAGAAGGGTCTCGAAGATATCTTCTTAATGATGATACGTGAAAAATGATATGCACAGCTGCAAAGCCATCAGGAAGGCTTAACCGGTAGGCAGATGATCCTACTTTGGCCAAAACTTTGAAAGGTCCAACATAGCGGGGACTAAGTTTCCCAGCTACGCCAAATCTGAAGACCTTTCATTGGCTGACTTTTAGATAAGCAGAATCTCCTACATTGAATTCTAGGAGACGGTGGTGAGAATCATGATACTTGCTCTGATGATCTTGAGCTGAACGAATTCTCTGTTGAATTAATTTGATTTTATTACTAGTTTCTTCAACTAATTCTGAACCAAAGAGCTGAACGCTTCCTGTTTCTGACCAAGCTAGTGGAGTACTGCATTTTCTACCATACAGTGCTTCATAAGGGGCCATCTTAATACTGGCTTGAAAACTGTTATCATAGGCAAACTCCACTAACAGAATGTGATCTTCCCAGGAACTAGTAGAATCAAGAATACATAGCCTAAGAAAATGTTCCAAAACTTGGTTTACTATTTAGTTTGACCATCCATTTGAGGATGAAAAGTTGTACTCATGGCTAGAGTTGTACCCAGGTCTTGATGCACAGCTTGCCAAAACATGGAAGTAAATTTGCTATCTCTATCTAATACGATTGATTTTGGTATCCCGTGCAATCTGACAATTTCCTTGATGTAGAGTTTTGCCAACTTCTCTACAGAATCCATTTGATGGATGGGAAGAAAATACGCTGATTTGGTTAAGCGGTCTACTATCACCTAGATCGCATCGGCACTTGAGTTTGCACGAGGCAATCCCATGACAAAGTCCATAGATATATCAAACCATTTCCATTCAGGGATATCTAATGGATGCAGAAGACCACCAGGTCATTGGTGTTCAGCCTTTACTAAATTACAAGCATGACACTTGGCCACAAAGTCGGCTACATCTTTCTTATACCTGGCCACCAAAATGATTGCTTTAGGTCCTGATATATCTTAGTACTGCCTGGATGAATATGATATCCAGAATTATGGCCTTCGACAAAAACTTCTTGATGCATGGACTTAGGAATCCACAATTGATTACCTTGATAAATTACACCATTCCGGAACTGCAATTCATGACGAAGACCACCTTTAATATTGCTTTAAGTTTCAGGTACTCATCATCTTTGGTTTGTGAGATAGAGACATCTCGGTGGAAAGTGGGTTCCACATTAATATTTGCTAATAGCAAACTTAGCATATCGCCACTGGCTGGAGAAATCTCGACCTTACGAAATTCAAATTCTAAAGAACTGGATGCAATCATAGAGGTTAAAGTAGCATGATGACTAAGAGCATCGGCCACTACATTCTCTTTTCCTGGATGATATTGGATACTGAGGTCATAATAGCTGATGAGCTCCAACCATTTCTCTGGCGGCAATTCAACTCTCTCTGGGTGAAGATATACTTCAAACTTTGATGATCAGTGAAAATTCAACATTGCACTCCGTACAGATAGTGACGCCATATTTTCAAGGCAAATATAACGCTGCAAGTTCAAGATCATGAACTCGATAATTTCGCACGTGGGGATTTAACTGATGAGAGGCGTAGGCAATTACCTTACCCTCTTGCATTAAAACACAACCTAGACTGATTCCAGAGGCATCAGTATATACTTGATAGTTCAAACCTTCTTTAGTAAAAAAGAACTGGAGCGGTAGAAAGCGCATCTTTTAGAATTTGAAATGCTTCCTCGCATTCAGGACTCCAAATGAACGAAATGGCCTTTTGAGTCAATTTAGTCAACGGCGAAGCAATATGGGAAAAGCCTTTAACAATCTTTCTGTAGTATCCCGCTAATCCCAGGAAACTTCTAATGTCGTGACAGACTTAGGTTGAGCCCAGTCCTGAATAGCACGCACTTTACTCTGATCTACTCGAATTCCCTGAGCATCGACTACGTGCCCCAAGAATGCAATGGAATTGAGCCATAACTCGCACTTGGAGAACTTGGCATATAGTTGATGCTCACGCAGAGTTTTTAATACTAACCTCAGATGTTCTTCATGATCTCTCAATGTTTTGGAATAAATGAGGATATCGTCAATGAAGACGATCACAAACTTGTCCAAATATGGTTTTAGCACTCGTTGCATTAAATCCATAAGGATTGATGGCCCATTGGTGAGTCCGAATGACATCACCAAAAACTTAAAGTGGCCATAACGAGTATGGAAAGCAGTCTTCCCTACATCGTCTTCTTTTACTCGCAGTTCATGGTATCCAAACCTTAAATCGATCTTGGAAAATATAACGGCTCCGATAACTAGTTGAACAAGTCATCAATTCTAGGCAGTGGGTATTTGTTCTTTATGGGGACCTTATTCAATTCATGATAATCTATACACATACGCATAGATCCATCCTTCTTTTTCACAAATAACACTGGCGCTCCCCAAGGAGACATACTTCGCCTGATGAAGCCTTTATTCAAGAGCTCTTACAATTGCTCGTTTAGCTCTTGAAGCTCCTTAGGTGCCATTCTATAAGTTGCTTTGGATATCGGTTGAGTACTAGGCATTAATTCAATAGAGAATTCTACTTCTCTGAAAGGAGGTACACCAGGCAATTCTTCTGGAAATATATCGGCAAATTCCCTGACTACCTTACAATATAAAAGAGAGATACTCTCTTTTGATTCGCCCATCATGGTTATCAAGTAAGCATTACAACCCTTAACAATCAACTATTCTGCTTTAATTGCATTTATTAAGGATAGCTGCGTGCTAGTTTTTCCTTCAACTGTTTCAAGCTTGCCCTGAGAATGGAGAGTGACTTTATTTTTATGGCAGTTTATCACAGCATCATTGTCACTGAGCCAATTCATCCCAAGGATGATATCAAAGTTAGCTATTGGCAAGACGATTAGTTTGGCTTGAAATTCTTGATCATTTATCGAGACTTTGATATTACAAAATTTATGGGCAATTAATTGGCTTCCAGATGGAAGACCAACACTCAACGTTTGTGCTAGGTTGCATGCGTGAAGTTTAAGGCTTTTGGCAAATAGTTCAGAGATAAATGAGTGACTGGTACCGATATCGAACAATACAATACAAGGTTGGTTGTTGAAATAAAGTGTGCCTAAATTTACACAGTTTCGCATTAACAACTTGAAAAGATTTAAAATATTGAAATGCAATTTAGCAGGAGAGTGGTTTAGGAGTGTGTACCTGAAACTACATTGTTATCTTCTGTGGCTTCATTAGGAGTTAAGGCATATACTCAGGCAGAACCAGCAGGATGATTGTTAGGCTACCGTCGCTGATAGTTCTGAGAATTGGGAGCTGGTGGCTGTGTGTGAGCAACTTCAGAAGCAGGGGATTGAATTATAGCCAGATTTGGTTCTCTGGTTTAATGGAGTTGCTCGGAACACTTGCTTCTTCTGATAAGGCTTCATTGGAACTTCGTCTACCATTTCCGTGTGGTCGCATTGATAGAACCGGTGGCCTGTACGCCCACAATTGAAACACCTCTGGCCAAAATGGTAACACTTGCCATACGAATGTGGCTTAGTACAATTTTGAGTTTGTTCGGCGGTAGGTGCAGCATCTAGCTGATATACTTTTGCAGGGTTAGCTCGTGTCGTTTGAAGTTTCCCCACGGGTTTAGAGTTGTTTGTGCTTTTCGCTAATGATCCTCTTTAGATTAGTGATGCTCAATCACCTTAGCCGTTTCCACCAGTTTGAAGAAGCTAGTCAACAGAGCGGCACGATCTGGTTTTCATGAACCTCGGAGTCCACAAATAAAGCGATGGCACTAAGCTGACTCAGAATGAGTAACTTCTGGCACAAAATGAATCAATCCACAAAATTCCCTTTTGTTTCAGCTATTGAACGACTCCCCTGAGTCAACCTCATGATTGTGTCTGCAATAATGTTTTGTGCGGATGGGGGAATTAATTCAGTCTTGAAGGCCTCAACGAACTCATCCCAGGGGATGTCCTCTAACTCGTAGTCTGTGAACTTGGTATTTCGGATCTCTTCCCACCAATATTCTGCTTATGCATGAAACATATGGGTGGCGAGACGGACAGCTTCCGAGTTCGGGACCTTCAGACTAATGAGATCCCTTTCCATAGCCTCCAGCCAATCGCTGTATCCATTGGTGATAGGTTCCCACCAAAGGTTGGAGTCCTTAACCTTAGAAAATTGTGAAGGAGATTACGCCAAATAATGTGAAGAAGGAGCAGCTTGTGGAGCATATACTGTTGGAGCAGCGACAGTGACTGGAGTTGCACGATCATTTAGTAATTTCTGCATAACGAGCGCCTGTTGAGCTTGATTTTCCAATAAAGTTGCCACCATGGCGCGCAGATGAGCCACCTCATCATTAAAACTACTAGAGGTAACAGTGTTCTTCACAGGAGTAATGGTAGGTGGTGATCCGGAATCCATTCTAGTTTAATTTTAAAGAAAAGATAAACTCAGAATTTACTCTATGGAAGAGAAATCAAAATCTTTCATTAATTATAGAAATAATGATTACAATGCCAAAACTGTAAATCTAATAGGGTTGCTTAAATGAAATAACATTTATCCTAACAATCACTCAAACATTATCAATATACTCTGCCCTAAAGGCTACACAAAAGTCCTCAAAAGTGACTTCTCGATGCTTCCTGTTACGCTTCTTCTCGAGCCTTGCCATGGTCTCATACCACCAAACTCCGGCGTAATCCACCATCAGGTCTGTCACAATATCTACATAAAGTGACTCAGGACACTCTATGTGTATCAGAATGGACTCCACTCAGCTCAACCATTCTTGTGCGTATATGGGAAAGTTGAGCCCTTGATATACAGCTTGGTGTAAAAGCTTCTCCAGGACTAAGATCCCTTTTGCTGAAACTCCTTCAATCTGCAGTTGCTTTCCTGCCTCCACTTGAAGTTACAGCTCCAAACTGTCTTGAAAGTGTGCTGATAATAGTCTATATCGGACTCTCCAAAATTCATTTGACTCTGAGGACGAAATTTTATTACATTTGTGTTAGACTCCAAATGACTATTATTAGGATGGGAGTATTCTCCTTCTACATTTTGCATAGAGTTACACACTACTATGTTATGGATGTTACATATATTGATGTTTGTATTTCAGAAGAACGGTCCATTAGGTAGAAAGGAATCATAGCTCCCATTCTGACACCTTATGGTGTTCTCTAATACCAACTGTGGGGCCCCGTACTAACAACAAGGAAGTACGCTACTCCAACTATGGCAAACCCCCAACTTAAGTAAAGTTAGTTATACCCAACCTGCCTTAACCAATGACTTGTCACCAAGTACTATAACATTCATCAATATATATAAGTAAATATCAAAGTGGCGGAAGCAATAGGCGAGTAGTAACATCCACAAGCATACATAGTAGAAAGAGGGAAAACAATGTAGTAACTCACGAAATGCAGAAATGAAATACATCCAGAATTAATTATTATAAATTGAATTTTAAAGAAAAAGAAAATGTTTCAATCTCACTAAAATAAAATGCAAGATCTATCTAAACAGCAGCAGCATGATCCTCCTCCTAAACCTGCTCCTCTTCTGCGACACTGCCCACAAATACGTCGAATCTGACATTTGTCGGTATCACAAATGCCAGGGCCCCAGCCAACAAAACAAAAAGGTTACAGTTAGACAATTGTCTAAGTACATTTTGGGCTATTTTAATGAACTGAATATTTTAAAGATATCACATTTAAATTAGCTAAACATGCAAGCAGTAATAGGTGCAACAAGCTATGAGAAAAACGGTAACTATAAACCATCCATTTATAGCCAGCAACTAGTATGAAGAACAGACAATGTAAAATAAATAAGGTGAGGCTAAAAGCTAAAGAGAAATAGCAATTACAATACAATTCTGAACCTAACATGCTTATGGTCATATTAACACATGCTGGGTATATTAAAGAAACACAGGCATTGAAAACATTCAATTCTAGCATCCTAAACATGCTAATATATATAAGTAAACCATGTAAGTATACATACAATATGCTAATTAAGAAAAAGGAAAAGAAAGGCTACTGAGACATGTGGCAAAAGCAAAGTAATCTATGTAAACCACTGAGACATATGTCAAGCGAGCAAGGACTGAAAATAAGGCTACTGAAGCATGTGGCAAAGCAAAACAGAAAACAATACTAAACAATCCAGCTAAAGTAGCAATAAGACTAAGACATAGTATTGCCATACCAGCCAATAGGCCATACAGGGCCTCCAATATCAATCAATCAATCCCCAGTCTAGCCATCCAAATATGCTAGTTCTGAGTCCAGTCTATACAATACTACTACTGAAGAGACAGACTAAGCTAGGACATATTCTACCAACTGTAAACAAGGCAAAACTAAATGATATGCAATTCGAATACTAACTTAGGATGTATCATCCATATCCTAAGTTCTCCTATTATGCTCAAGGAATAAGGCTCAGTAACCAAGGTATTCAAAGAAATTCAAATCAAAGTAAGCAAGGGACTCAATCTAAACTTATGTGATATCTATTGTTGTCTATTTATCCAATCTAACTATTCTAGAAGGTACAAGTTTAGGATCTCCGATATCCAGCTATCGAGTAGAATCTAAGATTTACGTCTTTAAAGTTAATATTAGAACTTAACAAGTTCTAATCCAAAAATTATGTGATGACTAT
>JACERR010000128.1:0-87052 GCA_016760335.1 Gastrodia elata
GCGCGGCTAAATAGGTTCACATTTGATATAATTGAGTCCCATTAGGATCCTAGGAACCTTAAAATACCAAAACTGTGAAGTTTTGGCCATTTCAGCCAAAACTAGGCAGTATTTAAGAAATTCTATGCATTTTGCAATTTCATACGCTGTAGCGCGCTGAATCGCGCTGGATCTTTTCGCGCTGTCGCGCGTGGTAGCACTTTTCGCGCTGCAGCACACTGCTAAAATAGATTCACATTTCATATAATTCAGTCCCGCTAGGGTCCTAGGCACCTTAAAATCCCAAAACTATGAAGTTTTGGCCATTTCAGTCAAAACTGGGTTGTATTTAAGAAGTTCTAGGCATTTTGCAATTTCAGATGCTACGGCGCACTGAATAGCAGTGGAGCGCTATTTGCGTGGCAGCGCGCGGTAGCACTTTTCGCATGATGGCGCGGGGCTAAAATAGGTACACATTCGATATAATTCAGTCCCACTAGGGTTTAATGGACCATAAAATACCAAAATCGTGAAGTTTTGGCCATTTCAGCCAAAATTGCACATTTTTTAAGGTATTATGGGCATTTTGTAATTTTAGGCGTTACAGCGCACTGTAGCGCTTTTCACGTGGTAGCGCGCAGTAGCGCGCGGCTAAAATAGGTTCACATTTTATGTAATTGAGTCCCACTAGGGTCCTAGGGACCTTAAAATACCAAAACCGTGAAGTTTTGTCCGTTTCAACCAAAACTAAGCAGTTTTTAATAAATTCTTGGCATTTTATAATTTTAGGCGCTGCAGTACGCTGAATCGCGCTGGAGCACCATTCGAGCGATAGCGTTTTTCGCGTTGTAACGCGCGGTAGCACTTTTCACGCAGCAGCGCGCGGGAGCTGTTTTTGCTCGGTAGCGCGCGGTAGCGCTTTTCGCGCTACAGCCCGTGGCTAAAATATGTTCACATTTGATATACTTCAGTCCCGCTAGGGTCCTAGGGACCTTAAAATCCCAAAACCATGAAGTTTTTGCCATTTCAGTAAAAACTGGACACTTTTTAAGAAATTCTATGCATTTTATAATTTCAGGCGCTGCAACGCGCTGGAGCGCTCTTCGCACGGTAGCGCTTTTCGAGCGGTACTGCTTTTCATGCGGTAGTGTGCGTTAGCACTTTTTGCGCTGTAATGCATAGTTAAAATAGGTTCACATTTGATATAATTCAGTCCCCCTAGGGTATTAGGGACCATAAAATACCAAAACCGTTAAATTTTGGCAATTTCAGCCAAAACTGGGCAGTTTTTAAGAAGTTCTAGGCATTTTGCAATTTCAGGCACTGTAGCCCACTAAATCGTGCTGGAGCACTTTTCGCACAGCGGCGTGTGGGTAAAATAGGTACACATTGGATATAATTCAGTCCCACGACAATCCAAGGGACCTTAAAATACCAAAACCGTGAATTTTTGGCAATTTAAGCCCAAACTGGACAGTTTTTAAGAAATTCTAGGCATTTTGCAATTTCAGGCGCTGCAGCGCACTGAATCGTGCTGGAGCGCTTTTCGAGCAGCAGCGCACGGTAGCATTTTTCGCCATGCGGTGCCCGGCAGTGCTTTTCGGCTGTAGGGCGCGGCTAAAATAGGTTCACATTTGATATAATTCAGTCCCGCTAGGGTCCTAGGGACATTAAAATACCAAAACCATAAAGTTTTGGCCATTTCAGTCAAAACTGGGCTGTTTGTAAGAAATTTTAGGCATTTTGCAATTTCAGGAGCTGCAGCTCGCTGAATCGCGCTGGAACGCTTTTCGCGCGGCAACGTGCGATAGCAGTTTTCACGCTGCAGGGTGCGGCTACAATAAGTTCACATTTGATATAATTCAGTCCCGCTGGGGCCTAGGGACCTTATGTAATGGTCGCCCCTTGACCGTCGTCGAGTAACACTAACTCAACTATGATCAAGCGGTGGTCGTCACTAACACCACAAATAATAAGCGATGTATTCATGGCATTAATCTGAAGGTGAGCACAGTATTAGGCAGAAACATAAGTAAAGCAGTGCAGAAACTAAGGAAAAAAGGCATTCAACAGTATCCACATCCATCCATTCATATACAATATATAAAATGTAGAATAATAAGAAAGCGACTTCTTTATTACATTTAATTAAATAAGAACAACAAGAATTCTTACTAACTGACCAAGATCTCCTTCCTTGCAGAATATTAATCTCACCTGACCTTCTATCCTAGCACACCCCCAAGTACAAGGTTTGAGCTAACACCTGATGCTGCCATATGTACATATATGACAAGGCCAAGCCAACAAAGGAAAAATAATATTAGACTTATAAAGTCTAAGCACAATAAAACTAAAGCATAACATATACTTGCATTTAAGATAATGTTATTCAACATAAGAGTAAGACATAAATCAAACTGCAGAAATACTGTAAATAGCTGAAAGTATAAAGCTGTACAAAATGGAAGCAAAGTAAAGTAAAAGTGCAGAAAAACTATAAAGACACTAAATGATTGAAACTGTAAGGACTAAGCAAAGTAAAACTACATCAAAACTAAATACTGAAAGTAAATGAAAATATCAGATGTTCATAAATCAATGTAAAAGGAATGTCAAATGCTGAGAAGGATGCTATAAGCTGCACTATATAGCACTGAAACAATGCTCACAAATATGATATACCACGGTATATCACAAAACTATCACTGAAGGTTTATGAGTAGTACGGTCCAATATAGGCACAACAGTTGGGAAGTCAGTATGGTGACGCATATGCACCCTGAAATTCCCCGATCTGTGTATATAACATTTCATATCTCATACTGTATCATTGATAACCATGTGTCACAATAGAAGGAATGAGTTCAACTCATGTTTATGCTTATGCTTATGCCATCATATTGAATGAATGAAAAATCCTGAAATCCATGAAGAATTTAGTAAGAAACAATAATGAATCCTAAGTCCCCACTATGCAGAATCCTACTAAAAGGATTCTGACTCCAAATTTCTAGATCGATATTTAGTTAAAGTTGCTTATTTACTCAAAGATCACTAGGCGGGGTGATTGTATACACATATTAAATATACTGCAAAGATAGAACTCACAACATTTAGTTTGATTACACCACCCTAACAAAGTGATCTTCATTAGGAAGCACCATCCAATGATGATTTTGTATCTCAAACTAAGCATTAAGTCACTAAACTCACAATCATACTTAGCGTCTTAAGGAAGGTGAATCCCGTTACTTAGTTTATTTGAGCCATACCTATTGAAGCGATCTTCGCTAGGAGGCATTGCCCGATGGTAACTTGTCTTTCAATTAAACTAAAGAATGGGTACCCATTTAATACACTCTTAGGATCGATTGATTTACTCTAAGCGAGGTTATATCCGCCTAAGCCCACAGGATAACAACAAAGATAAATCTCACTTAGAGTGACTTAACCAATCCCGAATATTACTGGGGACCAGTAATATGGGTATACTATACTGCACTACCCAATAATCAAGGTTCAATCAAGTCTATTTAATAGAACAAGGATTTATCAAAATTATAAGCCATAAACTAATAGGTAAGTCCTATACAAGGTTTCACCAAGCAAATGTGATCGCGGATCACTTGATATGGATTCTACCACAAGGAGAAGTATCTTTTCTAATGCCTTAATGGATTACTACCATAAGGAGGATAGATGAATCTCTAAGGTGGTGGCATCTTCTATACTTCTACCTCAAGGAGTCATACAAGGCTTCCTACCTCAGGATATATGAATTTAGGTCTTTTAAATAATTTAAGATGATCTTATGAATAGATACTTAAGGTTCTCCATTTTAAATTTTGATATTTACCTCTTAGGTTCTATTTCATAATTAGGTTTAGGATAATTAGATCAAATGATTAAGTCATCTGATCACACTCAATCTAAGATCATGGGATCTAAATCAAACATATTGTTAAGGATTAGATCACTTACTTAATCAATACAATTTTAATTGTCTTCTTATGCTAGTCATCTTTCTTGAGAGAAAATCAAGGATCTTAAGGTTTGATTTAGATGGAGCAATCACATAGATTTATTATTAACCTTAACATGCATAAGTCAAATGTTTAAGATCAATACCAAATTGAATGCATTGTTGGAAAATGTTAAGTTCCTTATCTTATAATCAAGTCAATTATTTAAGTGATTAAGAGTTTGGATCTAAGTCCGACAGATTAGGTGTTAACCCCTAACCTTATCAATTTAAGAACAATAGTTACATTACAAATCAATGACAAATCAAATGAATTATTAGTGAATTATTGATGGTGATCTAAGATCCAGATTAAGTGTAAATCACTTAATCAATCCCTTAAGATCTCTTAAGTTAAATTGGGGATAAATGAGAGTTTATTGAAATTTAGCATTCAAGAGATAATCAAGACATCTCAATTCTCAAACACAACTTGCAAAGTAATTGAAAATTAACATAAAATTTAATAAAAGTAAAAGCACCAAAAATAGTAACAAGAACTATGCAAGTGATGTACGCACTTAACATAGGACTAAACAAGTAATTTAATATATAGAACTCAATACAAGTTCTAAGTACTTACATACCTTTATAGCGATTCAAACTTAAATCTTGACGATTGATTGGAAACGGGTGAAAATCATAGCACCTGTAATAATTGAGTAGAATGCCACTATTGATAAATACATTGACAAGCTGCTAGATTAGTAACAATTTAGACCATGTGATCACTATCATTAATGATTGGAGGGTTCACTAATTACTTAAGCATTTCAGGTATTCAAACTTAGTTTCATCACTTATTCGAATTAAGGTTTTATATATATATAAGACAAGATAGCTATGATCCAATATAGTTACATGCTTAAATGGTGACAATTTTGATAGATATGTTGAACTTTAATCTTAACATAAGAGGTATCAATATTATATTTAAATAATAACATTATATTGAACACAATGGTGATATATAGATGATGATGTCAACATATGAAACTTAGGCAAGATGCTTACATATGGCATAAGATGGAAGCAATCCATTATTATACCATCACAATGAGGTGGCTACAAGCATAGATATAACTTATGAAAGCCATCCATGATTCCAAGAATACATGCAAATTTATTTTATTAGCTCAGCATAATAACAAAATAAATTCAGATTTCATGAGAGTATTGGGTGTTCCCCAATGCCGTCGTTGACATAAATTCATGCAATTAAATGTAAATCAATAGTGCTTATGATCTTCTAACATTAAGATACTTACTTAATAACTAACTAAACTTGCATTGAATAGATAAAACCATAATGATACTTGAATTCATAAAATTCAGCTATAGGGATTATTACCTTGCGAACTCAACTATAACACTTGCTAATGAATAATAGGGCTGCATACATATGGATCAACAATTTAACATCTATTAGGTATGAGTTACATGCCAATAGGTTACAATCAAAAGTGCTAATAATCCTCTAATTATACAAACATGCATTTGATATTGATTGCAAGAGATAATTGAATCTAATAAATTCATATTTTTCATTCAAGCATCAAAATAAATCAAGAACTTTAAACTTTGCATCACAACCAACATTATTCTTATGTGTAGGTTTGTACCTCCAAAACGTCAAAGGAAAGATCAATTAATGGGAGGGGCTGTCCGATTATGGATGATGAGGGGAAGATTCGGCCAAGGGAAGGAGGTGCTCGGCCAAGGGGAGGAAGGGCTGCTCTGCCTTGGGAGCAGGAAGGGTTATTGCTGATTTTCAGCCAAGAGAAGGAAGGGTTGCTCGGTCTTGGGAGGAAGAAGGGCTGCTCGGCCGGCCAAGAGGAGAGGAGGTGCTCGGCCATGGAGGAAGAGGGAGGAGGAAGGAGGAGAAAGGAGAAGAAAGAGGAGAGGAAGGAGGGTTTAGGTCTTCCATGGGGATGAGAAGGAGAAAAAAAAATAGCTGGGAGGAAGTGCAATTTTTGGATGGCTGCTTTAGGGTAGGCTCCATATACTTAAGAGGCAAAACAATTAAGCCCTATCGCAGCCGTTGAGAAAAAAATTCAACGGCTGAAACTTCATAAGCCTTGATCTAAGATGATTGAACTTCAAAAATTACAAACTTGGTATCGAAAAGACTATCTCGACGAGATGAACGCAAGCGTCTAAAAATTATTAAATTTGGACAAGTTTTTTATTTTATATTATTTTTTAAGTGAAAAACTTCAAAAATTCACTACGATTAATCCGGAGCCTGAAAAATCATGAAACTTAAAACATAGATTCCTCTTATAATGCTTAATTCAAATATATAAAAATTTTTGAAATCCAACTTTTATTTTATCTTTTATCGACTCCAAAAATTTAAACGTCCCGAATTTATTTAGAACGATCCGGAACTCAGATTGCACTCAAATTTTGGTAGAAGGATCCCCTTAATATGCTTCATTTGAGGATATTTTTATTTGACTAAAATTGAAATTTCTAATTCCAATTTAATCCTTCTGAATTTGGAGTTAAACACGTTAGTAACAACACCAACAATGTCATCCTCGACATCATTAGTTAAATGAAATGGCCAAGAGTCAAAATCAATACTAGCAACTGGCCTAAGAACAATTTAAAATCTTTTGACTTCATATAGGAGATTTTGGTCATGCTGAGTAAAATATTTGAAAAGAGAGGTATAGATCTGAGAAACGTTTTGGAGAGTTTAACACCAACAACTGGGTTGAGTGACATGGTAAGGTATGTTATCACTGTCTTTTCCTCAAATAACTAGGGAAACAAACCAGCAACAAACGCCTCCACTCACTCAAATGAGCTACCACTGTCCTATACTTGAGCTGAATCTCGCTGGAGCATTTTTTGCGCGGTAGCGCTTTTCACGCTGCAGGGGGCGGCTAAAATAGGTTTATATTTGATATAATTCAGTCCCGCTAGGGTCCTAGGGACCTTAAAATCCCAAAACCATGAAGTTTTGGCCATTTCAGTCAAAACAGGGCAGTTATTAAGAAATTCTGGCATTTTGCAATTTCAGGCATTGCAGCGCGCTGAATCGCAAAAGAGCGCTTTTCGCGCGGCAGTGCGCTTTAGTGCTTTTTGCGCGGTGGCGCGCAGCTAAAATAGGTACACATTCGATATAATTCAGTCCCACTAGGGTCCAATGGACCTTAAAATACCAAAACCATGAAGTTTTGGCAATTTCAGCCAAAAATGCATAGTTTTCAAGGTATTCTGGGCATTTTGCAATTTCAGGCGTTACAGCGTGCTATAGTGCTTTTCACGTGGCAGCGCATAGTAGCACTTTTTGTGCGGTAGCGCGCGGCTAAAATAGGTTCACATTTGATGTAATTGAGTCCCACTAGGGTCCTAGGTACCTTAAAATACCAAAACCCTGAAGTTTTAGCCATTTCAGCCAAAATAAGCAGTTTTTAAGAAATTATTGGCATTTTGCAATTTCAGGCGCTGCAGTGTGCTGAATCGCGCTGGAGCGCTTTTCGCGCGGCAGTGCCCGATAGCACTTTTCATGCTGTAATGAGCGATAGCACTTTTTGCGAGGCAGCTCGCGGCTAAAACAGGTTCACATTTGATATAATTCAGTCCCATTAGGGTCCAAGAGACATTAAAATACAAAAACCGTTAAATTTTGGCATTTCATCTAAAACTGGGCAGATTTTAAGAAATTCTTGGTATTTTGTAATTTCAGGTGCTGAAGCGCGCTGAATCGCGCTCGAGCGCTTTTCGAGCGGCAGCGCGTGGGAGCGCTTTTCACGCTGTAGCGCGCGGTAGCGCTTTTCGAGCACCGGCGCGACTAAAATAGGTTCACATTTAATATAATTCAGTCCAACTAGGGTCCAAGGGACCTTAAAATCCCAAAACCGTAAACTTTTGACCATTTAAGACAAAACTGGGCAATTATTTAGAAATTCTAGGCATTTTGCACTTTCAGGCGCTGCGGTGCGCTGAACCGCGCTGGAGCGCATTTTCAAGCAGCAGCGGTAGCGCTTTTCGCGCTGCGGCGTGCGATAGCGCTTTTCGCACTGCAGGGCGCGGCTAAAATAGATTCACGTTTGATATAATTAAGTCCCGCTAGGGTCCTAAGGATCTTAAAATATCAAAATCGTGAAGTTTTGGCCATTTCAGTCAAAACTGGGCAGTTTTTAAGCAATTCTAGGCATTTTGCAGTTTCAGGCACTGCAGCGCGCTGAATAACTTTTCGTGTGGCAATGCAAGCGCATTTCGCACTACAGGGCGCGGTAGCGCCTTTTTGGCAGCAGCGCGCGGTTAAAATAAGTTCACATTTGATATAATTCTGTCCTTCTATGGTCCTAGGGACCTAAAAATACCAAAACTATGAAATTTTGGCCATTTTTACTAAAACTGGAGGGTTTTTAAGAAATTCTATGCATTTTACAATTCCAGGCACTGCAGCACGCTGAATCGCGCTAGAGCACTTTTAGCGTGGCAGCGCGCGGTAGCGCTTTTCATGCTGCAGACCGGGGTAACACTTTTCGCGAAGTAGCGCGCGGCTGAAATATGTTCACATTTGATATAATTCTGTCCCACTAGGGTCCTAGGGACCTTAAAATACCAAAATCGTGAAATTTTGGCCATTTCAGTTAAAACTAGGCAATTTTTAAGGAATTCTAGGCATTTTGCAATTTTAGGCGCTGCACCGCGCTAGAGCGCTTTTTGCGCGGCAGCGGGCGGTAGCACTTTTCGCGCTGCACAGCAGTAGTGCTTTTTTTGCAGCCCCGCGCGGCTAAAATAGGTTCACATTTGATATAATTCTGTCCCACTAGGGTCCTAAGAATCTTAAAATTTCAAAATCGGGAAATTTTGGCCATTTTAGCCAAAACTGGGCAAATTTTAAACAATTATAGGCATTTTCAATTTCAAGCGCTACAGTGCAGTGAATCGCGTTGGACTGCTTTTCACGCGAGAGCGCTTTTTGCGGGGCAGCGCGCAACTAAAATAAGTTCACATTTAATATAATTCTATCCCACTAGGGTCCTAGGGACCTTAAAATATCAAAACTGTGAAGTTTTAGCTATTTCAACAAAAACTACGCAGTTTTTAAGATATTATTGGCATATTGCAATTTCAGGCGCTGCAGCGCGCTGAATCGCGCCGGAGCGCTTTTTGCGTGGATGCGCGCGATAGCCCTTTTGGTGCTGCAGCACGCTATAGAGCTTTTCGCGCCGCAGCTTGCGGCTAAAACAGGTTCACATTTGATATAATTCAGTCCCACTAGGGTCCAAGGGACTTTAAAATACCAAAACCATGAAATTTTGGTCATTCAAGCCAAAACTGGGTAGTTTTTAATAATTTCTAGGTATTTTGCAATTTTAGGCGTTGCAGCGTGCTGGAGCGCTTTCCGCGCGGCAGCGATTGTTGCGCTGCAGCGCGTGGCTAAAGTAGGTTTACATTTGATATAATTCTATCCACTAGGGTCCTAGGGACCTTAATATATCAAAACCGTGAAATTTTGGCCATTTCAGCCAAAACTGGGCAGTTTTTAAGAAATTCTAGGCATTTTGCAATTTCAGGCGCTGCAGCGCGCTGAATCACGTTGGAGCGCTTTTCGCTTGGCAACACGCAGTATGGCTGTTCGCGCGATAGCGCGAGACAAAATTAGGTTTACATTTTATATAATTCTATCCCACTAGGGTCCAAGGGACCTTAAAATTTCAAAACCGTGAAATTTTGGTCATTTCAGCCAAAATTGGGCGGTTTCTAAGAAATTCGAGGCATTTTGCAATTTTAAGCACTGTAGCGCGCTGAATCACGCTGGAGGGTACACAATTAATGGAAAAATATTGCAATGATGAATTCAGAATTCTTTATGGAAAATTTGGTTGTAAATGAAGAGCAGAATTCAGCCTCCCCCCTCCTATAAATACCCCTCCTCTTGATTAGAGGAGGGTTCACAATTTTAGCAAAAATACACTAAGTAAGGAGGAGAGCCAAAGGAAGAGAGAACTCCCCAAGGGTGGCAAGGCAAGCTTTTGCAAAGGGAGAAGAGGAAGAAGGCAGCACTAGCGACCTAAGGAGAGGATAATTAGAAGGAGAAGAAGAATTCCAGAGAACTTCTACGGAGCGTTCCTAGCATCTTCTAAACTCAATCTTGTATTTTCTCTTTAGTTGACCATGAAAGGGTCTTTGTCCATGTATGTGTCTTCCTTATTTTCTTATTTAATGAGTAGTTAAACTCCCCTTGGGGAGAGTTGGGATGAAGTCCCATTCTGCATGATTTATTATTGATGTATGAATGTTTTCCCTCAAGCATAATGTATTTGTGATTTTAATGCCTTACTAAGAAATTTTCATCTAATTAGTCTTGATTTGTTTATGAAAAAAGAAATAAAAAATATAAGATCTAATTATCTTGTGCTCCTTAGCTCACCTTAGGTTGGATGCTAGATTTTGAGTACATGAAAGCTTAGAACCATGTGAGAAGGTTCCTGAGCTCAATGCACCTCAATCTTAGCTCAACCAAAGAGTTGATGCAAGTGATGCTAAGACCCACTAAATGAGCTCCTTAGCTCAACATAATTGAGATTGAGTAATGAAGTGTAGAGTGCTCATGAACTAAGTGACATAGTCGTTGAGCCCAACATGTGATTCCCTCATCTCAACTATATGAGATGCGAGTGATGCTCGTAGTGGAAATCAATGCTTGTGAGATCCTAAGATTTCAAAAAATTTAAACTCTCCTTGAATAAAGAGAAAATGAATTAACTTTAAATCTCAAAATTTTTACAAGAATCTTTATGCTAAAGTAGAACTGAATGTGAGTTCATTTTGTGCACGAGATTTGAACTTGTAAGCCTTTGAGCTAGACTAAAGGACAATAATGTGCACTTGATTTCAATTAAATTAAATGATAAAGCTTGAGAAATAAATCTACATGAGTATTACATCATTGCATGTGGGATGGTCCCAACTCTCCTCTTTCTTTAATCTTGCTATTTTACTTGGTGAATATTTGTGCTAATTTTAGACCAACCAACCAAAGCATACTATAGCTTAAACATTAGTGAGAATATATATACTTTAGTGCTAAATCAACCAATTCTCTGTGGTTCAATAAATTCCCGGAAAGTCACACTTTCCACTTATTGCTTCAGACCACGTACACTTGCGTGCAAGCGCAGACGTGTATTTATAGTCTGTCAAGTTTTTAGCGCCGTTGCTGAGGAATTGGTTTTTTTGATTTGAACTAAGCAGAATCTATAAGTAGCTAGCGATTTAAGCATTTGATTTTTTTTATATTAGTAGTTTTACATTTTTTTTTGTAATTATCAAGCTAACATTTTATATTTCTTTTTTGTTTATTTTCATTTCTGAAAAACATTTGTTTGATCTTTATTGCTAAATCATTCTTGATAAACCTTATTGAAACTTATATGAGTGAAAGAGTCTGTACTGAATATTTGTTTGATCCTGAAATAGAACGAACATACTTACAAGCTAGGCAAGAACAAAATTTATCAAACCAACAAGTTGTGATGGACACTTTCACTAAAAACTTAGAAGAGCCTAGGGGTAAAGCACTTAGAGATTATGCACTGCCCACTGTTAGGGGCATTCCCCATGCGATTGTAAGGCCGAATATTGAAGCCCATAATTTTGAAATCAAACCCTCTACGCTGAGTATGGTACAAAATAATCAGTTTGGAGGATTAGCCACTGACGATCCAAATTCACATATTTCAACCTTCCTTGAAATATGTGATACCTTCAAGTTTAACGGCATCTCCGAAGATGCAGTTAAATTGAGGCACTTTCCTTTCTCACTGAGAGATAGAGCCAAGGGTTGGCTCAGCTCTTTACCGAGCAATTCTATCTGTACTTGGGATGATTTGGCTAAGTAATTCTTAGCCAAAAACTTCCCTCCGGCTAAAACTGCACGGTTGAGAATTGAGATAACCAACTTTACTCAGATGGAAGGTGAGACTCTCTATGACGGGTGGGAACGCTTTAAGGAGTACCTCAGACATTGCCTGCATCATGGGTTCCCTCTCTAGATGCAAGTGCAAATCTTTTACAATGGTTTGAACGCTCCAACGAGGACACTCATTGATGCCGCCATCGGGGTATCCATTAGTGGAAAACCTAAGGGGAAGCCTATGACCTCTTGGAAGAAATGGCAAACAACGCTTACCAGTGTCCTTTACAAAGAAACGACCACCAAGATAAAAAAGAGTATAATTCACTAGTAAACTCACAGCTAATTCTAGAACTGCAAAATCAAATCTCTCAACTTAACAAAAAGCTGGAATTTGGCTATGTGAGCTCATTTCAGGAGTGATGGGGATTCTAGAGATGTTAACATGATCATGAATCATGGGAGGAACGGAAAAAGATTTGAAAATTCATTTAAGGAATTTAGATGCTCGACTATAGAATTAATAAATAATACTGATGCCACACTAATTAGGCATGAGCACACTCTCCTCAGACAAGAAGAAATGGTTAAAAGAATTGAACAAAAATTGAAGGATATAATAAAACTGTTAGAACAACCTTCATTAGTAGGGGCAATTGGGGATTGTGAGAATGAATCAGGGCATGCAATAAGCCTAAGAAGTGGAAAGGTCACTCACCAGATTGTAAGAGAAGAGAATTGTGAAGACATCTCTAAATCAAGAGAGGAAAGGGATGAAGGAGAAACAGTAAGGTCAGATATGAGTGTGGAAAGGGATGCCGCGATGAAAGAATGTAGAGACCCACCTAAGGGAACCCTTCATATACCTTATCCTCAGCGGATGGCTAAGGATAAATTAGATGTCCAATATCAAAAATTTCTCGAGACCTTTAAAACCCTCCACGTCAATATCCCATTCGTAGAAGCCCTAGAACAAATGCCTAGTTATGCTAAGTTTATGAAGGATATCTTATCCAAGAAAAGGAAGATTGATGAAAAGAAAATCGTGGCATTAACAGAAGAATGCAGTGCTATCCTTCAAAGAAGAATTCCAATTAAAAAGAAGGATCCTGGGAGTTTCACTATCCCATGCACGATTGGATGACAATCTTTTCAAAAGGCCCTTTGTGATCTTGGTGCATCTGTTAATTTGATGCCTTTCTACATATTCAAGAAACTAGGAATTGATCATTTAAAACCTACTTCTGTTCTTCTCCAATTCGCTGATAGATCTGTAAAATCTCCCTTAGGAATTATGGAAAATATTCTTGTAAAGGTTGACAAGTTCATCTTCCCGGCAGACTTCATAATCTTGGACATTGAAGATGCAAATCAAGAGATTCCCATTATTTTAGGAAGACCTTTCTTGGCCACAGGATGGACCTTAATTGATGTTGATAAAGGGGAATTTATGTTGCGATATGGAGAGGAAGAGATTAAATTTCATGTGAATGATTCTATGAAACACCCTTCTAAGTTAAATGAGGATTATTGGGAGATCAATATTTTAGAAGAAGTGGGGTTAATGAAATATGTGGGAGAAGAGGGAATGGTGGGAAGTGAGGAATATGAAGATCCCACCGAAACAGAGGTTATTAAAGAATTGATTGAAGAAAGGAAGATAATTCAACCTTCGATAATTTGCCCTCTCCTAAAATTGAATTAAAACCTCTTCCCTCACATTTATAATACACATACCTTGGTGAAGATGATTCACTCCCTGTAATAATTTCCTCATTATTAACTAAACATCAAGAGAATCTTTTATGTAAAGTTTTAAAAGAACACAAGAAGGCAATAGGATGGAGTATTGCTGATTTAAAGGGAGTTAGTCCAACTCTTTGTATGCATCGTATCCTTTTGGAGGACAGTTCTAAGCCTTCTATTGAACCTCAATGGCGATTAAACCCAAACATCAAGGAAGTAGTTCACAAGGAAATCATCAAGCTCTTAGATGTCGGGATCATTTTTCCCATTTCTAATAGCCCTTGGGTGTGCCCCATACATATAGTTCCTAAAAAGAGTGGGATGACTGTATTCCTCAACAGCAACAATGAACTAATCCCCACTAGGACTGTGACTGGTTGGCGAGTTTGCATCGATTATAGGAGATTAAATAAAGCAACTCAAAAAGACCACTATCCCCTTCCCTTTATTGACCAAATGCTTGATAGATTAACAGGAAATCCTTATTTCTGTTTTCTTGATGGTTATTCTGGATACAATCAAATCCTGATTGTGCCCAAGACCAAGACAAAACAACATTTACCTGCCCCTTTAGAACATTCACCTTTAGGAGAATGCCTTTCAGTCTGTGCAATGCCCCTGCCACCTTTCAACGCTGTATGATGGCAATTTTCTCTGACGTGATAGGAGAGTTCTTAGAAATTTTTATAGATGATTTTTCTGTGGTTGGAACCTCTTTCGATCATTGCCTAATTAATCTAGGAAAGGTGTTAAAAAGATGTGAAGAGAGTCAAATTTAATCTTGAATTAGGAAAAGTGTCATTTTATAGTTGAAGAGGGTATCGTTCTTGGTCATTTAATTTTTAGGAGGGGGATAGAGGTTGATAAAGCTAACATTGAAGTAATTAAAAAACTTCCTCCTCCCATCAATGTTAAAGGAATTAGAAGCTTCCTAGGGCATGTTGGTTTTTATCGAAGATTTATCAAGGATTTTTCAAACATAGTATGCCACTTTGTAGATTGCTTGGAAAGGATGTTGAGTTCAATTTTGATAATGATTGTCTAAAATGATTCAATACACTAAAAACTATCTTGATCTCTCCTCCAATAATTTATGCTCCAATCTGGGATTCACCTTTTGAAATTATGTGTGATACTAGTGACCTTGTAGTAGGCGCTGTTCTTAGGCAACGAAGAGAGCGAACCTTCTATTCGATCTACTATGCTAGTAAACTCCTTGACGATGCTCAAAGAAATTATGCCACCACGGAGAAGGAGTTGTTAGCCATCATTTTTGCTTTCACTAAATTTAGGTCGTATCTCATCAGGTCTAAGACTATCCTTTACATGGATCATGCTGCCATTAAGTATCTCCTCCAAAAGAAAGAGGCAAAACTACGCTTGATACGTTGGGTGTTGCTCTTACAAAAATTTGATCTCGAAATCCGGGATAAGAAGGGGAGTGAAAATGTGCTTGCTGACCATTTATCAAGATTAATCCACATAGATCATGATAAGTCGACCGATATTAGTGAATCCTTTCCCGACGAGAAGCTCTATTGGGTAGTTACAAATGATCCTCCCTGGTTCGTTGATATTGCAAATTACCTTGCATGAGGAATCATACCAAAAGTTATGAGTTACCAACAAAAAAAGAAATTCTTCGTGGATATAAAAAATTACTTTTGATATGATCCCTTTCTGTATAAATGTTGCAATGATTAACTCCTAAGGAGATGTGTTCCTGACTCTGACACCAGGATCATTCTCTTCCAAAGCCACACATCTCCTTATGGAGGACACCATGGAATTGAGAGAACGGCTGCAAAGGTGCTTCAATCAGGATTTGTTTGGCCCCATTTGTTCAAGGATGCTGCTGAATTTGTCAAAAGTTGTAACAAATGCTAAAGAACCAGGAATTTAACAAAAAGAGATGAGCTTCCTTTAAATGGGATTTTTGAAGTTGAACTATTCGATGTTTGGGGAATTGACTTCATGGGACCCTTTCCCTCAGGATAAATGCTTATGAGAGTGCCAAGTTGTATAAGTAAAAAACAAAAAAAAGGCATGATAAGCTAATTAAACCTAAGCACCTCCAACTAGGAATGAAGGTATTTCTTTTTAACTCTAGATTAAGACTTTTTCCTGGAAAACTAAAATCACGTTGGACATGACCATTTACCATCACTAAAGTTTTTTCTCATGGAGCTATCGAAGTTGCCTCCAATAATAGCACTTTCAAGGTGAATGGAAATCGTCTGAAGTTATACTTGGAGGAAGGAGTCTTTCAAGAAAAGGGCGGATGGACCCTTCAAGACCTTCCTGATGAAGGAATCACATAAGATCTTTCCTGTGTCAAGCTGAGACACTAAAACAAGCACTTGTTGGGAGGCAACCCAACAACTAATTAGGTTGTATTTGTTCTTTTTCAATTTTTCTTTTTATCCTTATTTTATTTGTTTTTATTTTGAGATTTCAATTTATGAATTTTCATATTCCCACATTTATGAGTTATTCTTAATTGACATAATTATTCTGAATTTTTCAAAAGCAATAAAAATCACAAAAATGTAAAAATTCAAAGATAATATAAGTAAAAGAATGCTTAGCAAAAATGATTGAATGAATTATAAGCAATAAAATGTTGATATTGAGGAATGAATGGAGGAAAATCTAAATCTCCGAAAATTTTAAATAAGTGCTTGAGCTAAGTGTGGGGGATGGCTTAGGACTTAAAACTAAAAAACTATGGTATGGATTCTAAATGGAGTGTGCTAGGCTCCCGTAGGACTTTATGATCACAAAGATATTAGGGATGAAGAAAAATATCTCTCCCTAAAAAAGTTGAAAAGAATAAAATATTAATGAAAAAAAAGAGATGATAAAAAATATCTCTCCCAAATGAGCAAAATGAGAAAGGATGAAAAAAAATATCTCTTTTTTAATCTTTTCATCTTTATTATTTATAAGAAGGAGCACATATGGCACAACTCTAAGAGTCTCTAAACCATGTCTTTAGTCTAAAAGTCCAAATGTATTAAACCCATCACCTATTATCAAGCATTAATAATTCAAACATTTGGAGATTTAGTTACTCAACCACCTTAGTGACTCAATTGAAAACATTATTATTGCTACAATATTCATTTTATTTCTGTCATTGCACACATTTTTTACTTATACCTATTTTATATTATATTTTGTGATTTTCATCCCTCCAAAAATATAAAAAGTTTATCATTTTGAGCTTACTTGAGGACGAGCAAGAATTTAAGTGTGGGGGTCTGATGAATCAATAAATTATATCTAACTAAAGGGGAAATTCATCTATTTAAGATCTTTATGCTGTTCCTAAAATCAATTTTTTATATCTTTTTCAGAGAAATGGAATCCAAAGGAGTTCTAAGGCATTTCTGCAGGTTTTTAAAATTTACTAAAGGACAACCGCTACAGCGAGCTGCAGCGCGCGACCGCGCGCCGCAGCGGGTTGCAGCTGAAATATCTAAAGTTTATAAAAATTAATTGAACAGTGTTTTTCATGGAATTCACCGCTACAGCGCACGGTCACGCACTGCAGCGGTTTATAGCGGAAATATTTGACTATATAAATCGGACAGCCCAACTAATTGAACAGTATTTTTCGCGGAATTCACCGATACAGCGCGTGGTCCGCGCTGCAGCGATCTGCAGCGGAAATACTTGACTTTATAAAATGGGCAGCCAAATTAATTGAACAGTGTTTTTCGCAGAATTTACCGCTACAGCACACAGTCGCGTGCTGCAGCGGTCTGCCGCAAAAATATTTCTAACTATAAGAGCAGGAAAAGTAAGAATGGTGTTTGCGGAATCGACTGCTACAGTGCGCGGTCGCGCGCTGCAGCAGTATACAATGGGGGACTTAGCTAATATGCTAGGGACCAGGGTATGCTAAAACATGCCGTAGTTCACTACAACAAGCTACAGCGCGCTGCAGTGGCCAGCCAAATTTTTTCTCAGCCATTGCATTTAATGCGGCTGGAGACATGATCTTTATCCTGAGTTTTGTCTCCATCCATCATTTCCTGCAGCAGCCATTTTTTGTTAAAAAGGGAAGTTTTGAGGTGATATTTTGGGTAAAGAAATGAGATTATTGTCACCTCACCATTAATGAAAAAATATTGCAATGATGAATTTAGAATTCTTTATGGAAAATTTGGTTACAAATTAAGAGAAGAATTTAGCCTCCCCCCTCCTATAAATACACCTCCTCTTGACTAGAGGAGGGTTCACAATTTTAGCAAAAATCCACTAAGTAAGGAGGAGAGCCAAAGGAAGAGAGAACTCCCCAAGAGTGCAAGGCAAGCTTTTGCAAAGGGAGAAGAGGAAGAAGGCAGCACTAGCGACCTAAGGAGAGGATAATTAGAAGGCGAAGAAGAATTTCGGAGAACTTCTACGGAGCATTCCTAGTATCTTCTAAACTCAATCTTGTATTTTCTCTTTAGTTGACCATGAAAGGGTCTTTGTCCATGTATTTATCGTCCTTATTTTCTTATGTAATGAGTAGCTAGACTCCCCTCGGGGAGGGTTGGGATGAAGTCCCATTCTGCATGATGTAATATTGATGTATGAATGTATTCCTTCAAGCATATTGTATTTGTAATTTTAATGCCTTACTAAGAAATTTTCATCTAATTAGTCTTGATTTGTTTATAAAGAAAGAACTAAAAAATCTAAGATCTAATTGTCTTGTGCTCCTTAGCTCACCTTAGGTTGGATGTTAGATTTTGAGTACATGAAAGCTTAGAACCATGTGAGAAGGTTCCTGAGCTTAATGCACCTCAATCTAAGCTCAACCAAAGAGTTGATGCAAGTGATGCTAAGACCCACTAAATGAGCTCCTTAGCTCAACATAATTGAGATTGAGTAATGAAGTGTTGAGTGCTCATGAACTAAGTGACATAGTCATTGAGCCCAACATGTGATTCCCATATCTCAACTATGTGAGATGCGAGTGATGCTCGTAGTGGAAATCAATGCTTGTGAGATCCTAAGATTTAAGAAAATTTAAACTCTTCTTGAATAAAGAGAAAATGAATTAACTTTAAATCCCAAAAATTTTACAAGAGTCTTTGTGCTAAAGTAGAACCGAATGTGAGTTTATTTTGTGCACGAGATTTGAACTTGTAAGCCTTTGAGCTAGACTAAAGGACAATAATGTGCACTTGATTTCAATTAAATTAAATGATAAAGCTTGAGAAATAAATCTATATGAGTATTATATCATTGCATGTGGGATGGTCCCAACTCTCCTCTTTCTTTAATCATGCTATTTTACTTAGTGAATATTTGTGCTAATTTTAGACCAACCAACCAATACATACTATAGCTTAAACATTAGTGCGAATAGATATACTTTAGTACCGAATCACCAATTCTATGTGGTTCGATAAATTCCCAAAAAGTCACACTTTCCACTTATTACTTCAGACCACGTACACTTGCGTGCAAGCGCAAACGTGTATTTATAGTATGTCAGCGCGCTGAGTCACGCTGGAGCACTTTTCGCGCAATAGCGCGCGGCTAAAATAGGTTCACAATTGATATAATTTTGTCCAACTAGGGTCCTAGGCACCTTAAAATACCAAAACCGTGAAGTTTTTGCCATTTCAGCCAAAACTGGGCAATCTTTAAGAAATTCTAGGCATTTTGCAATTTTAGGCGCTACAACACGCTGAATTGCACTGGAGTGCTTTTCGCACAGCAACGCGCTGCTAAAATAGGTTCACATTTGATATAATTCTGTCCCACTGGGGTCCTAGGGACCTTAAAATACCAAAACTATGAAGTTTTCGCTACTTAATCCAAAACTAAGCAGTTTACAAGAAATTATTGGCATTTTGCAATTTCAGGCGCTGGAGCGCTTTCTGCGTGGTAGCACTTTTCATGCTGCAGCGCACATAGCACTTTTAGCACGGCAGCTCACGGCTAAAACAGGTTCATGTTTGATATAATTCAGTCCCACTAGAGTCTAAGGGACCTTAAAATACCAAAATCGTAAAATTTTGGCCATTCAAGCTAAAGCTGGGCAATTTTTACGAAATTCTAGATATTTTGCAATTTCAAGTGCTGGAGCGCTTTTCGAACGGCGGTGCGCGGTAGCGCTTTTCGCCCAGCGGCGCGCGATAGCGCTTTTCGCCCAGCGGCGCGCGATAGCGCTTTTCGCCCAGCGGCGCGCGATAGCGCTTTTCATGCTACAGTGCACGGCTAAAATAGGTTCACATTTGATAAAATTCAGTCCTGCTAGGGTCCAAGGGACCTTAAAATACAAAAACTGTGAAATTTTGGCCATTTCAGCAAAAACTGGGCAGTTTTTAAGAAATTCTAGGCATTTTGTAATTTCAGACGCTACAGAGCGCTGAATCGTGCTGGAGTGCTTTTCGCACGACAGCGCGCGGTACCACTTTTTGCGTAGCAGCGTGCGGCTAAAATAGGTACACATTTGATCTAATTCAGTCCCACTAGGGTCAAAGTGACCTTAAAATACCAAAACTGTGAAATTTTAGCCATTAAAGCCAAAACTGGGCAGTTTTTAAAAAACTCTAGGCATTTTGCAATTTCATGCACTGCAGCGTGCTGAATCGCACTAGAGCACTTTTCGAGCGATAGTGCGCGGTAACGCTTTTCGCGCTGTAGCGCACGGCTAAAATAGGTTCACATTTGATATAATTCAGTCCTGTTAGGGTCCTAGGAACCATAAAATACCGAAACTGTGATGTTTTAGCCATTTATGTAAAAACTTGGCAGTTTTTAAAGAATTCTAGGTATTTTGTAATTTCAGGCGCTGCAGCGTGCTGGAGCACTTTTCGCGCGGTAGCGCTTTTCGCGCTACAGTGCTTGGTAGTGCTTTTTGGGCAGCAGCGCGTGGTAGCGCTTTTCGCACTCTAGCACGCGGCTACAATACGTTCACATTAGATATAATTCAATCCCACTAGGAACCTACGGACCATAAAATACCAAAACCGTGAAGTTTTAGTCCTTTCAGCAAAACTAGATAGTTTTTAAGAAATTCTAGGCCTTTTGCAATTTCAGGCAATGGAGCGCTTTTCGCGCGGGAGCGCTTTTTGCACGGTAGTGCTTTTTCCGCTGTAGTGCTCGGGAGCGCTTTTCGCGCGGTAGTGCACGGTATTGCTTTTCACGCTGCAGGGCTCGATAGCTCTTTTCGCGCCGGAGTGCTTTTCGCGCGGCAGTGCGTGGGAGCGCTTTTTGCGCTGCAATGCGCAGTTAAAATAAGTTCACATTAGATATAATTTTGTCTCACTATGGTCCTAAGGACCTTAAAATACAAAAATCGTGAAGTTTTAGCCATTTCAGCAAAAAGAAAGCAGTTTTTAAGAAATTATTGGCATTTTGCAATTTCAAGCGCTGGAGGGCTTTTCGCGCGGCAGTGCACGGTAGCACTTTTCGTGCTACAGCGCGTGAAAGCTCTAGGCTAAAACAGGATCACAAATTATATAATTCAGGCCCGCTAGGGTCCAAGGGACCTTAAAATAGAAAAAGCGTGCGGCAGCGCACAGTAGTGCTCGCTAGCGCTTTTCGTGCAGCAACGCGCAGTAGCACTTTTCGCGTTGCAGTGCTCTCTAGCGCTTTACGTGCGGCAGTGCGCAGTATCATTTTTCGCGCTCCAGCGCGCGACTAAAATAGGTTCACATTTGATGTAATTCAGTCCACTGGGGTCCTAGGGACCTTAAAATACCAAAACTATGAAATTTTGGCCATTTCAGCCAAAACTGGGCAGTTTTTATGAAATTCTATACATTTTGCAATTTCAGGCGCTACAGCGCGCTGAATCGCGCTGGAGCATTTTTCGTGCGGCAGCGCATAGTAGCATTTTTCGTGCTGCAGCGCACGATATGGCTTTTCGCCCGGCAGCGCGCGATAGCGCTTTTCATGCGGCAGCGCGCGATAGCGCTTTTCGCGCCGCAGCTCGCGGCTAAAACAAGTTCACATTTAATATAATTCAGGCCCACTAATGTCCAAGGGACCTTAAAATACAGAAACCGTGAAGTTTTGGCAATTTCAGTTAAAATTGGGCAGTTTTTAAGAAATTATAGGCATTTTGCAATTTCAGGCGCTGCAGCGCGCTGAATCGCGCTGGAGCGCTTTTCGCGTTGCAGTGCTCGCTAGTGCTTTTTGCGCGGTAGCACGTGGTATAGCCTTTCGCGCCCAGTGAGTGGCTATAATAGGTTCACATTTGATAATATTCAGTCCCACTGGGGTCCTAGGGACCTAAAAATCTCAAAACCGTGAAGTTTTGGCCATTTCAGTCAAAACTGGGAAGCTTTTAAGAAATTCTAGGCATTTTGCAATTTCAGGCGCTGCATTGCGCTGAATCGTGCTAGAGCGCTTTTCACACAGCAACTCGCGGTAGCGCTTTTCTCGCAGTAGTACTCGGTAGCGCTTTTCGCGCAGCAACTCACAGCTAAAACAAGTTCACATTTGATATAATTCAGTCCCACTAGGGTCCAAGGGACCTTTAAATACAAAAACTGTGATATTTTGGCCATTTCAACCAAAATGGGCAGTTTTAAAGAAATTCTAGGCATTTTGCAATTTCAGGTGCTACAACGCACTGAATCGTGCTAGAACGCTTTTCGAGCGGCAGCGCGCGGGAGCGCCTTTCGCGTTGTAGCGCGCGGTAGTGGTTTTTCCGCGGTAGCACTTTTTGCGCGGCTAAAATAAGTTCACATTTGATATAATTCTGTGCCACTAGGGTCCTAGGGTCCTTAAAATACCAAAACCGTAAAGTTTTATCTATTTCAGCCAAAAACTAAGCAGTTGTTAAGAAATTATTAGCATTTTGCAATTTCAAGCGTTGCAGCGCGCTGAATCGTGCTGGAGCGCATTTCGCGTGGCAGTGCTCGTGTAACAACCCTTGGTTGTTACCTTGCAAAAATATTGGTAACCTGACCAATTTTTTAATCACCATTGCTTATAGAATTTTAATCTGAACCTATCTTGAAAATTTGAAGTCAATTGGACTTCTCTAAGTCCAAAAGGATGATTTGATCAGTCTAGATACCCTAGATTAGACTTAAAATATTTTGATCTCAAAAATAAAATTTGATTGCATTTTTAAATTCCTCACCCCCAAATTAGCTAAGGGTGAAATTTTGGTGCAATTGGAAATCATTTGGACCATAATTCAATTTAAATTAAAATGGTTTAATTGCACATAAGGGTTCCTATTAATTCATAATTGCAATTATACCCTTATACCTGAATTAAGAGCTGGGATCCGCTGTGCAGACCGCGGGCGATCCACTGCGGAGCTCGGGTCACACGACTGCGGCGCCCCGTGAATCTAGCCGTCGCACCTTACTAATCCAACGACTAGGATCAGATCCTGCGAAACCACGGATCCATCGTTGGATCCACCCCATGGATCCTACAGCCAGGATCATCCCCACGATCGGCCGTTAGGATCCAGGCGATCCCAGCCGTAACGCCATCTGATCGATAGATCAGACTGCATCCAAGGCACCCAGTAATGTGGATCTTCGTCTCCACGCGCTCGTGCACCCGACCGAGAGATTCCCCGTACCGCCAGCTGCCCAGCTTGTCCCCCACTCCCGCTTCCACCTCAGCATGCCGTTGGGATCCCTCCTGTTATGGCGAGGTGCTCCCAATCGTGCCTTGTGACCCGGCCAAGCTCGAATTGGAAATTTGAGAGCTCGGCCATGGCCCGACCACTCCAACCCTCCCCAGCCTAATTGGAGCCTCTAGAAACTTCCCTACACTCCCCTGAGGCTATAAATAGCCTCAACACTCCTCCATTTGATCCTTGCTGATCAATTGGAGTTGAGCTTCCTTCCACCATTCCTGAGCTCCCATTGCTGAATTCCTGAGCTGCTGCGCTTCTTCCAGGCATCCCCGAGCTTGCGTACCACTGATAGGATAGTCTCCTGGAGTTCAAGAACTCTCAGAGAAATCTAAGGGAGCTCCGCCAGCCAGCATCCCCATCTACAGCATCTGCAAGAAATTCTGATAAAACCAGGTACCCCACTTACCGGTTTCGAACTAATTAGGCTCGGACCTTGTCCCTTTTGATGTGCCTGAGTCCGTATTGTCATCTCGAACCCAAGGGTATCGAGATTAAGATCTAGGCTAGCCCCGATTGATCGAATCGATTGATTGGATTATACTTCTTAAGGATTGCCTCGGTTGAGTAAGGACCTGACGATCCAGACCATCCCAGACCCTTAGACCAGAGGGCTTCGATCCACCTCACCTTCTTGATGGTGTAGGGATCGAGCCTGGGGTCTGGCGTGGCCTCTGTGGGGAGAATTATCTCCCCACAGTATCTCCAAAAGAGGAGGCCTTGGGGGAATAAGGTCCGATCGATCCAGACCGTTTCACAGAGGGCGTCGGGTCCCATTCGACGCATCTGACCATGGTGATCATGTAGCGATCAGGTTTTGGTCGTGCCGTGGTGAGTATGCACCGGAATTTGGCGATTAGGTTTCCCCTAATCAGATCCCTGGCTCGGGACGAAGGAGCGGGGACGACAGCACTGTGCGGGCCGGGACGACCCATGACCCGCGTTATGCGACAGTGCTGGGTCTTTGGGTCTAGGTCGACCCGCGCGGTTCGGATTACGGGCCGAGCCGTTTTAATTAATATTGAATTATTGGAATTATTTTCCTTAAGGAAAATAATTCCAATATTCAAATCATAGGATTTTGATTAAATAAAAATACAAGATGTATTATTTGAATAACTTTTAATCCACTGATCCAAATCCTATGATATTATATATGAGAATGATCAGCAAAACATAAGGGACCAGAATATAAAATAAAAATGGACATCTGATGGTTAGATCTTTAATTATTGCTTAATTATAATGGATCTTAATTAGGGTGATTTACTAATTGTACTTATCCAAATTACATGTTTAGGGTGCCATTAGTTCACTTATAATGAGTAGAATGCATGTGCTAGGGGATTTAGTTTTCTGAGTTATGTATTTTAACATATGCCATAATCTTGTTAAATTTTAAATAGTGAAAATTAGGGTTTATACTTATTGGATCTTAGCAAACTTAGGCTCTGATTAAATGCATGATTAAACAAAACTTGTGTGCTAAATTCCATGCAATCTTGATGGCTGTATTTATACTTATATACTAATCCATTTTGAATTGAATTAGGGTTTGATTAGCACTAAGTATCTCCTGTTTTATAAAACTTTGATTATCAAAAGTGACTTATAACATTAAGTTAGATGTACTGAAAACATCTAGGTAAAATTAGTAAGTATAACTTGATCTAATCTAAATTTGAGAACCTTAAACACCTTAATTAACAAAAGAAATCTTAAGACTTAGATCAAGCTTTTAAGACTTGATCTAGGTCTGAGATTGCCACCAATAATACATAATTAACTCACTGATTTGACATTGATTATTAACCAAATTCATGATCTTAATTAAAGAAGGATAGGGGTCCAACCTAATATACTTAATTAAGGTCCAAATCCTTAAGAACCTTAACTTAATCAACTAGATTATAAGAATATGGACTTGACATTTTCCAATAATTTATTCTAATTTGATATTGATTCTAAACCTTTGAATTAGACAAATTAAGGTTAATAATAGTCCTATGTGACTTTTCAATCTGAACCAAATCTTAAGATCCTTTATTTGCTCCTAAGCAAGACGATTAGCATAAAAGATTAATAAAACCATATGATTTAATAAATGATCTTAAACTTTAATAATATTGTGGATTTGAATTCCTTATTCCTACATTAAGGTGTGATCAGATAGCTTAATCATCCGGTCTGATCATTCTAAATCTAAGTACATAATAGAATCAAAAGTGTTAATATTCGAAATTAGAATAGGAGATCTTAAGCATTTCTTCATAAGGTTATTCTAAAATTATTTAAAAGACCTAAAATACATCTACCTTGTGGTAAGAGATCCTTGTGTGATTCATTGAGGTAGCAGTTTAGATAACCTTTGAAATTTTATAAATTAATCTTAACCTCTTGTGGTAGAGTTCACCTAAAAACCTTAGAGTGACACTTCTCTTTGTGGTAGAATCCATGTTGGGTGATCCTTAATCACAAGTTAGTGAAACCTTGTATAATTCTCACCCAGTGAGTATAAGTATTACTATCTTTGATAATTCCTTGGTCTATTAAATAGTCTTGTGAGAACCCCGATTATTGGGTGGTGTAGTATAGTATACCCATAGTACTTGTAACAACCTTAGGTTGTTACTCTAGCTAAAACTAGATTAATTAAGCTAAACCAAGGTTTGATTTTGATTCCATTGGATTCAATGGGTCATTTAAACCTAAACCTAGAAATTTGAAATCAATTGGAGCTAAATTGGAAAATTTGGTATTTTTTTTGGCTATTTCTAAGCCCTGAAAAATACCTAAATTATTTTGATCTCCAAATTAAAATTTGAGTTCATTTTGAATTCCTCATACCCAAATTAGCTAAGGGTGAATTTTTGGGAATTTTTGGAGCTCATTTGATCCTAAATTGAAATTGGGAAATTTTAGAATAATTAAGAATTAATTAAATAGTTTTAATTAATTAAAATTAAATTTTAGTTAATTTTTATTTCTGTGGGATTTGCTGTTGGGACCGCGGCAGATCCACTGCGGGGTCCCGACAGCGGCGCACGTGTTTCGGCCACTCGATTCATCAGCACTCATCTCAGCGCGCTAGATCCGACGACCCTCATACCATGCGCTGTAATTAAATCCTAGCCGCCCGATCGACAGATTAAATTGGACGCTCGAGATCCTCTCCGCGGTTTAGTTAATTAGGAAGTGCATCAGGCCGTCCATCACCAACGGCTTTGCGGATCAGACGGCGGAGACGGGTCCAAGCACTGTGGATCATCTTCTCCACTCGCCCGTCTGCACCTGGTCCCCCCCGACAGCGAGATCTCTCCTTGGCGTGTGGCAGTACGGGAAATTCATCGAATTTCCTCTCCTGCCCTCGGTGCGTCCGTTTGGCCGGCTGCCTTCTTCCCCAATTGCCCCTAGTCATTGGCCCAAGCCATTTCCCTTGGCCCGAGCCTTCTCCCCATTGCTGAGCCTTGGACACCACCCCTAGAGCTCCCCTTGGCCTATAAAAACTTCCAGGAGATCACAGTGAGTCCCTTTGCTCACTGTGAACCCTCAATTCCTCCAATTCCAACCTCTGAAGCTCCCGTCCCCTCGGTGATTTCCCGGCATTTTCAGAGCTTGGAACCGCTGATAGAGGGTTCGTCTGGTGTTCAGACCCCCGGTGCTCGATCGTTTGACCTGCAGGAAGCCTAAGAGCATCTCAGTTTCCCTTCGCTTTGCCTATAGCCCCAAATTGAGGTACAACTTTCCCCATTAAAAGTTTCTAAAGCTCCTTTCATTTCTGTCTTCTAGAATGGGCCTTGATTGTTGCCTAAGCAGCCTTAGCCACCTAGGAAACTCCTGTGATTGTCGCCTGGGGCTAGGCTGGCTCGAGTCGATCATATCGATTGATTAAGCTAGCCACCGAGCCAATGGCTGAGTCCGAGTAAGGACCCAGCGATTGGCTGCACCCCAGGTTAAGATAGGTTGGGGGTTCGATGCATCTTGACTCCCTAAACGTGTAGGGATCGAGCCCCAGTCGAATCGAGGCCTCTGTGAGGAGGATTTCCTCCTCACAGGCAGCCTGAGATGTCTTGCAGAAGGACGTCTCGGGTGAGCTAGACCCCATCGATCCAGAAGGATCCAGATGGGGGTTCTTGGTCTAATCGACGCGTCTTGACTCAAGGAACGAGTAGGGATCGATTTGAGCCCCTGCCGTCGCTGGAGCACCGAGAATTTCAGCTTTGAAATTCGCCGGGCTCGAGACCCATCGAGAGGAAGAAGACGAAGTCTTGGGTCTGGGTCGGGTCGGCCTCTGACCAGCGCGGTTTGATTTCGGGCCACGGTTAATTAAATAATTATCGGATTGAAATTTTAATGGTTTTGAATTTAATAAATCAAATCCTATGATTCTGATTTAAATAAAAATGCAGAATAAATTAATTAAATAACTTTAGTTATATAGATCCAAATGGTATGATCCAATATACCATTTGAATCAGAAAAATTCAAGGAATCTGAATATAAAATAAAATCTCATATCCAATAGTTGGATTTAAAAATATTGGCCAAACCTTCTCTGTTTTTAATCAAATCATATAAAATCATTTAATTGTCCAATCTATATGAGTTTAAGGGCTCTGATTGCTCCTTGCACCCTAAGGAACAATTCCAGACCCTTAAGATTAATTTTTGATAATTAATTTTCATAATCACTCGTTAATTACCCTAATCAAGGATTAGTAAATTTAATCTTAATTAAGCCTCTAATTTGGGTGGGGATTGTTCCTAACCTCATATTAAGTCCACTAGAACCTAATTGTAAGGTTGGATTGCCCTAAATTGCCTTAATTTCACTAATCACCCTAAGTGGCTTAATTTAGTAATTAGTGCTAATTATGATCATTTAGGTCATCAAAACCTAAATTAAGGGTGTTTCCCACTTCATTAAGTAATATGAAACACATTAAAATAGATTAGAACAAAATTGGGTAATTAAACCCTAAAATCCCCATTTTTGCCTTAAGAGGGGCATTTTGGTCATTTTAACCAAAATGTGATTTAATGTACTTTAAGGATTGAAAATGTCAGTAAGACTACCATAAAATGGGTTAGTTATGTTCTCTAAGATCTTAGAACAAAAATAGTGTTAATGTGATCCTTAATCCATGAAATCTTTATTGAAATCCTTAATTAAGATAATTAGATTGTAAGTATTTCCTTATAGAGATCATTTGGACTTAACCTTTAAATTAATAATAGAAATAGTCAATTATCTAATTAATAAGTTCAGTTAAGATAACTTAAGAATTAAATGTTAAAAGAAAAGAAACTGGAAATGTCTAAGTAAAATTCTTAGCTTAAGATCTAAAGTGATCAAAACTCAGACCCTTAGATCTTAAGTAGCCTAAGTAGGTCAAAATGGGTTCAATGTTAATCTAATACTTGAAATTGTCAATTCGAACCTTAATAAGCTTCTTATAGTTAATTATGAAACTAGGTTCTAAAGAAAATCACAAATGGAAACTCTTAAGTCAAACTCTAATTAGAAGTCTAAAGTGATCAAACTTCAGATCTTTAGATCTTAGATCTCAGACTTATATTTTCAATTTGAATCAAACCACCTCCAATTGAAATTCTTTAATGATTGATTGTTTAATATTTTGAAACCTTCCATGGGGGTATAGGATGATTCAATCAATAAGATAATGGAGTTATCTTAAAGATTGAATATAGATATTAGATTCTCAAGTTCTTAATTGATTAATTTATCTTATAATTAGTAGATTAGCCTTTCACTAAGATCTTAATTTCTGAATCTTTCAACTTATAAGATTCTTTACCTTTAAAATTGGGTTTAAATGATAAACCTAGATCCTCTTTAGATTATCACCTTGGATTTGGAACTTGAACTCAACATAGGGTTTGAGTTCTAAATTCTCAAATCTTGTTTTGTTTGATCAAGATTTGGGTAAGAGAGTAAAATATTCATAAAATTAGGTCATTGATTTGCTTACTTAAACTATATAGTCGTCACATGATGTTGGATTAGGACTTGTTAAGTTCTAATATTTTAACTTTAAGGACGAAAATCTGAGATGTTACTCGATAGCTGGATATTGGAGATCCTAAGCTTGTACCTTCTCAGAATAGTTAGATTTGGTAACTAGACAACAATGGATATCACATTAGTCTAGATTGAGTCTCTTTCTTACTTTGACTAGATTGCTTTGGCATACCTTGTATTTGAGCTTTATTCCTTGAGCCTAAGAGGAACACTTAGGATATGGATGATACATCCTAAGTTAGGATTTGTAAAGCATATTTCATTTCATCAAGTTTGCAGTGCTTTCAGTTAGTAGATTAGATTCTGAGTATAGTATTGCCACCTCCAGTATTCAGTGTAGTATGGAAGTTACCCAGGCCTCTGAGAGGAACGGGGATGGCCTATAGGCTGGGTATTTGATGATTTTTTGAGCTGGGATGGCATACTATAGCTTAGGCCTATTGCTACTGTAGTTCAGTTCAGTTCAGCTTGTATTTGTTTTGCCACATGTTTCAGTGGCTTTTACTTGCAGTTCAGTTAGCTTTATCACATGTTTCAGTGGTTCCTTGCTTTAGATTTTTATTTGCTTTTATCACATGTCTCAGTGACCTTGCCTTATATGAATCTGCATATTGTATGTATGTTCTCATGAATTATATAAGCATAAATGGCATGTCTAGGATGCTAGATTTTCTGGATTTATTCAGTATTTGTGTTCTCATATAATCAGCATGCTTACCGTGATCATAATCATGTTAGGATCAGATTTATATTGTAGTTACAGTCACTTTTGCTTGAGCTTTACCTTCGTTATTTTTGATGTTTTGTATGTCCTGTTACATACCCGTTGATCACTATAGATGGATAGTTTATAGTATTCCTTTTCTTATACAGCTTATCACACCTTTTAAACACTTGCATGTTAAAATAATTTAAATGTGATATCATAAATATTCAGATCATTAAATTATCCTAAAATATACTTAGACAATTGTCTAACTGTAACCTTTTTCTTTTTTTGGCTGGGGCCCTGGCACTTGGGATACCGACAAATGTCAGACCCGGAGTTGTTCGTGGGTAGTGCTGTTGGTGAGGAGCCAGTTCAGGAGGAGAATCTTCCAACTGCTGTTTAGATAGCTTTGCTTTATTTATTCAGTGAGGACGAGAGTCTTTCATTTTCAGTTATTCATTTCAGTTTGTAATAAATAACTTCCTGGATGTATTTTACTTTCTACATATTTCTGAGTTACTGCTTGAGTTCTTTTTCCTTACTATGTTGTGTATGGATGTTCTTTCATATTTTGCTTCTGCACTCTGTTCTATATATGTATATTGATGCATGACTCTCAGTTTCAGGTGACAAGTCCTCGGATTAAGTGGAGTCGGGGTTTTTGCCTGACTTTACTTAAGTTAAGGATTTGCCACAGTTAGCATTCCGGGATTACTACAGTTGGTGTTTCGGGGTGCTACAGTACTGGTTCTCCAGTAATATTCAGAATTGGTTGATTCATTCTAATAAGGACTTATGAGCAGGTTCTATCCTGTGGGATTAGACGAATACAGTCTCCTTAGAATAAATCATTCAAGCCTAAGAGTGTATTAAATGGGTACTCATTCATTAGTTTAATTGAAATACAAGTTGCCAACGGGCAATGCCTTATAGCAAAGTCCGCTTCAATAAGTGTGGCTCAAATAAACTAAGTAATAAGATTTACCTCCCTTAAGACACTGAGTATGGTTGTGAGTAGAGCATCTTAATACTTTAGCTTGAGATACAAAATCACCATCGGGTGATGCCTTCTAATGAAGATCACTTTGTTAGGGTGGCCTAATCAAACTAAGTAATAGGAGCCACTTTTCTTGCATTATACTAAATATGTGTATACAAACACCCCATCTAGTGATCTTTAAATAAATATGCAACTTTAATTAATCATCGATCTAGAAGTTAGGAGTCAGAATCCTTTTATAAAGATTCTGCACAGTGGGGACTTGGAATTCATTATCATTTCTTACTAAACTCTTCATTGAATTTTTCATTCATTCAACATAGTGGCATAAGCATAAGCATAAACATGAATTTGACTCATTCCTTCTGTTGTGATACATGGGTATCAGTGATATTGTATGGGTTACAGAATGTGTTATACACAGACTAGGGAATTTCAGGGTGCATCTGCATCACCATACTGACTTCCTAACTAGTGTATTTACATTGGACCGTACTACGCATAAGCCTTCAGTGATAGTTCTGGGATATACGGTGGTGTAGCATTTTTGTGTGCATCATTTTAGTGACATACAGTGCAGCATATAGCATCTCTTTCATCATGGTGTTTATTTTATTTTCAGTTTTTGTTTGGCAATAGCGTCACTTTAACTGGCCTTTACTGCTCTATTTACTTAGCATTTACAGTTTTCTTTACTATGCGCTTTTCCTTAGTTCTTTTACAGTTTTGCTTTACTTTTCTATTTGTTATGTTTAGTTTAGTTTTGTATAGTTAGTTGCGATGTGTTAGACTTCTTGTCTAACACGGGGTACTTTTGGGATCTGGCAATTTGCTAGATCCTGAGCAGTTTGTGGAGATAGGTCAGAAGGACGTATTGGAGACCCAATTTACTCGATAGCGTTTTTCGCGCGGTAGCACGCAATATCACTTTCTGTGCTCTAGCGTGCGGCTAAAATAGGTTCACATTTGATATATGTCTGTCCCACTAGGGTCCTAGGGACCTTAAATTACCAAAATTGTGAAATTTTGGCCATTTCAGTCAAAACTGGGAAGTTTTTAAGAAATTCTAGGCATTTTGCAATTTTAGGCGCTGCAGCGCGCTGAATCGCGCTAGAGCGCTTTTCGTGAGGCAGCACGCGGTAGCTCTTTTCACACGGTAGCGCTTTTCCCATGAAAGACGGCAGTAGCCCTTGCATATATATATATATATATATATATATATATATATCAATAGTCAATCACAGTACAAAAAACTCACTAGGATCAAACTCCACAGTGTCCAGAGCAAGGAGATCAAGTAACCTCCCGGGGAGCACATCTCCCCTAACAAAAGAAAAATTGCCTTGACGGGCATACTAAGCACAAAAATCTGCCGCTCGGTTCGCACCACGCGACCGGTGGGCAAAAATAACACGAGGTACATCGAGCTAAAAGGCTAGGTGGTCAGCATGTCTCTCTCCGCCTCGTGAATGGAGGGTCCTCTCCCAGAGTCTCCTGAGCCGCCGGAGCGCTCCCAAACATTCACTCTCAATGATGACACCCTCTGTATCATGCTCCATGACTGGAAGGGCCTGGCGCAGCAGAGTGATTGCATGTATCTCAGCCTGTAGCAGTGATTCTGCCTGTAAGCTCGCACCCACAACAGCTAGAAACTCCCCTGCCGAATCTCGAACTACCGCAGCTCCAAAAGCAGTCGGCTCACCACCATAACTGTATGCTGCATCAATGTTGGCTTTTAGCCAATGGGGAGGGGGGGGCACCATCTGAAGGTGGTAGCGCTTTTCCCGCAGTAGCGCTTTTTGTGCAGCACTGCACGGCTAAAATAGGTTCATATTTGATATAATTCTATCCCAATAGGGTCGTAGGGACCTTAAAATTCCAAAACTGTGAAATTTTGGCCATTTCTTCCAAAACTAGGTAGCTTTTAAGAAATTATAGGCATTTTGCAATTTCAAGCGCTCCAGCATGCTGAATCGCGCGGCAGCGCACCAGAGTGCTTTTTGGGTTGCAGCGCGCGGGAGTGCTTTTCGCGCTGCAGCGCACGGTAGTGCATTTTGCGCGGCAGCGCGCGTTAGCGCTTTTCGCGCGCAGCGCGCGGTACCGCTTTTCGTGCAGCAGCACGCGATTAAAATAAGTTTGCATTTGATATAAATATGTCCCACTGGGGTCCTAGGGACCTTAAAATACCAAAACCCTGAAGTTTTAGCCATTTCAGCCCAAACTAAGCAGTTTTTAAGAAATTGATGGCATTTTGCAAATTCAGGCGCTGCAGCGTGCTGGAGCGCTTTTCGTGCGACAACGCGTGCGCATTTTGTGTGGCAGCGCGCAGTTAAAATAAGTTCACATTTGATATAATTCTGTCCTACTAGGGTCCTAGGGACCTTAAAATACCAAAATTGTGAAATTTTGGCCATTTCTGCTAAAACTGGAGGGTTTTTAAGAAATTCTATGCATTTTGTAATTTTGCGCTGTAGCGTGCAGGAGCACTTTTTACGTTGCAGAGCGGGGTAGCGCTTTTCGCACAGTAGCACGCGGCTGAAATAGGTTCACATTTGATATAATTCTGTCCCACTAGGGTCCTAGGGACCTTAAAATACCAAAACTGTGAAATTTTGGCAATTTCAGTTAAAACTAGGCAATTTTTAAGGAATTCTAGGCATTTTGCATTTTTAGGCGCTGCAATGAGGTGGATCGCGCTGGAGCGCTTTTCGCGCGGTAGCGCTTTTCACGCTGCACAGCGGTAGTGCTTTTTGCGCACCCCTGCGCAGCTAAAATAGGTTCACATTTGATATAATTCTGTCCCACTAGGGTCCTAAGGGCTTTAAAATTTCAAAATTGTGAAATTTTGGTCATTTCAGCTAAAACAGGGCAGTTTTTAAGAAATTATAAGCATCTTTCAATTTCAAGCGCTAAAGCGCAGTGAATCGCGTTGGACCGCTTTTCGTGCGAGAGCGCTTTTCGCGGGGCAGCGCGCGATAGTGCTTTTCGCGCGGCAGCGCGCGGCTAAAATAAGTTCACATTTGATATAATTCTGTCCTACTATGGTCCTAGGGATCTTAAAATACCAAAACCATGAAGTTTTAGCTATTTCAATCAAAACTAAGCAGTTTTTAAGATATTATTGGCATTTTGCAATTTCAGGCGTTGTAGTGTTCTGAATCGCGCTGTAGTGCTTTTTACACGGCAGCGCGCGATAGCACTTTTCGTGCTGCAGCGTGCGATAGCGCTTTTCGCGCCGCAGATTGCGGCTAAAACAGGTTCACATTTGGTATAATTCAGTCCCACTAGGGTCCAAGGGACCTTAAAATACCAAAACCATGAAATTTTGGTCATCCGAGCCAAAACTGGGTAGTTTTTAAGAAATTCTAGGCATTTTGCAATTTCAGGCACTGCAGTGCATTGGAGCACTTTTTGCGCCGCAGATTGCGGCTAAAACAGGTTCACATTTGATATAATTCAGTCCCACTATGGTCTAAGGGACCTTAAAATACCAAAACCATGAAATTTTGGTCATCCATGCCAAAACTGGGTAGTTTTTAAGAAATTCTAGGCATTTTGCAATTTCAGGCACTGCAGCGCTTTGGAGCACTTTCCGCGCAACAAAAATAGGTTCACATTTTATATAATTCTGTCCCACTAGGGTCCTAGAGACCTTAAAATTTCAAAACTGTGAAATTTTGGCCATTTCAGCCAAAACTGGGCGGTTTTTAAGAAATTCTAGGCATTTTGCAATTTCAAGCGCTGTGGCACGCTAAATCGCGTGGGAGCTCCTTTCACAGATACTACATTTAATGCGGCTGGAGATAAGACCTCTATCCTGAATTTTGTTTCCAGCCATCATTTCCTGCAACAGCCATTTTTTGTTAAAAATAGAAGCTTTGAGGTGATGTTTTGGGTAAAGAAATGAGATTATTGTCACCTCACCATTAATGGAAAAATATTGCAATGATGAATTCAGAATTCTTTATGGAAAATTTGGTTGCAAATGAAGAGGAGAATTCAGCCTCCCCCCTCCTATAAATACCCCTCCTCTTGATTAGAGGAGGGTTCACAATTTTAGCAAAAATCCACTAAGTAAGGAGGAGAGCCAAAGGAAGAGAGAACTCCCCAAGGGTGGCAAGGCAAGCTTTTGCAAAGGGAGAAGAGGAAGAAGGCAAGCACTAACGACCTAAGGAGAGGATAATTAGAAGGAGAAGAAGAATTATAGAGAACTTCTACGAAGCATTCCTAGTATCTTCTAAACTCAATCTTGTATTTTATCTTTAGTTGACCATGAAAGGGTCTTTGTCCATGTATGTGTCTTCCTTATTTTCTTGTGTAATGAGTAGCTAAACTCCCCTTGGGGAGGGTTCGGATGAAGTCCCATTCTACATGATTTAATATTGATGTATTAATGTTTTCCCTCAAGCATAATGTATTTGTGATTTTAATGCCTTACTAAGAAATTTTCATCTAATTAGTCTTGATTTGTTTATGAAAAAGAACTAAAAAATCCAAGATCTAATTGTCTTGTGCTCCTTAGCTCACCTTAGGTTGGATGCTAGATTTTGAGTGCATGAAAGTTTAGAACCATGTGAGAAGGTTCCTAAACTCATTGCACCTCAATCTAAGCTCAACCAAAGAGTTAATGCAAGTGATGCTAAGACCCACTAAATGAGCTCCTTAGCTCAACATAATTGAGATTGAGTAATGAAGTGTTGAGTGCTCATAAATTAGGTGACATAGTCATTAAGCCCAACATGTGATTCCCTCAACTCAACTATGTGGGATGCGAGTGATGCTCGTAGTGGAAATCAATGCTTGAGAGATCCTAAGATTTAAGAAAATTTAAACTCTCCTTGAATAAAGAGAAAATGAATTAACTTTAAATCTCAAAAATTTTACAAGAATCTTTATGCTAAAGTAGAACCGAATGTGAGTTCATTTTGTGCACGAGATTTGAACTTGAAAGCCTTTCAGCTAGACTAAAGGACAATAATGTGCACTTGATTCCAATTAAATTAAATGATAAAGCTTGAGAAATAAATCTACATGAGTATTATATCATTGCATGTGGGATGGTCCTAACTCTCCTCTTTCTTTAATCTTGCTATTTTACTTGGTGAATATTTGTGCTAATTTTAGACCAACCAACCAATACATACTATATCTTAAACATTAATGAGAATAGATATACTTTAGTGCCAAATCAACCAATTCTCTGTGGTTCGATAAATTCTCGGAAAGTCACACTTTCCACTTATTGCTTCAGACCATGTACATTTGCGTGCAAGCGCAGACGTGTATTTACAGTCTGTCAAGTTTTTGGCGCCGTTGCCGAGGAATTGGTTTTTTTGATTTGAACTAAGCAGTATCTATAAGTAGCTAGCGATTTAAGCATTTGATTTTTTTTTATATTAGTAGTTTTACATTTTTTTTTTGTAATTATCAAGCTAACATTTTATATTTCCTTTTTGTTTATTTTCATTTCTAAAAAAAATCTGTTTGATCTTTATTGCTAAATCATTCTTGATAAGCCTTATTGAAACTTGTATGAGTAAAAGAGTCTGTACTGAATATCTGTTTGATCCTGAAATAGAACGAACATACTTACAAGCTAGGCGAGAATGAAATTTATCAAACTAACAAGCTGTGATGGACACTTTCATTGAAAACTTAGAAGAGATTAGGGGTAAAGAACTTAGAGATTATGCATTGCCCACTGTTAGGGGCATTCCCGATGCGATTGTAAGGCCGAATATAGAAGCCCATAATTTTGAAATCAAACCCTCTACGTTGAGTATGGTACAAAATAATCAATTTGGAGGATTAGCCACTGACGATCCAAATTCACATATTTCAACCTTCCTTGAAATATGTGATACCTTCAAGTTTAACGGGAAGACGCAGTTAAATTGAGGCTATTTCCTTTCTCACTGAGAGATAGAGCCAAGAGTTGGCTCAGCTCTTTACAGAGCGATTCTATCCGTACTTGGGATGATTTGGCTAAGAAATTCTTAGCCAAATACTTCCCTCTGGCTAAAACTGCACGGTTGAGAATTGAGATCACCAACTTTACTCAGATGGAAGGTGAGACTCTCTATGACGGGTGGGAACGCTTTAAGGAGTACCTCAGAAGTTGCCCGCATCATGGGTTCCCTCTCTAGATGCAAGTGCAAACCTTTTACGATGGTTTGAACGCTCCAACGAGGACACTCATTGATGCGGCCGTCGGGGGATCCATTAGTGGAAAAACCTAAGGGGAAGCCTATGACCTTTTGGAAGAAATGGCAAACAACGCTTACCAATGTCCTCTACAAAGGAACAACCACCAAGATAAAAAAGAGTATAATTCACTAGTAAACTCACAGCTAATTCTAGAACTGCAAAATCAAATCTCTCAACTTAACAAAAAGCTAGAATTTGGCTATATGAGCTCATTTCAGGAGAGTGATGGGGATTCTAGAGATGTTAACATGATCATGAATCATGGGAGGAACGGAGAAAGATTTGAAAATTCATTTAGGGAATTTAGATGCTCGACTATAGAATTAATAAATAAAACTGACGCCACACTAAATAAGCATGAGCACACTCTCCTCAGACAAGAAGAAATGGTTAAAATAATTGAACAAAAATTGAAGGATATAATAAAAGAGTTAGAACAACCTTCATTAGTAAGGGCGATCGGGGATTGTGAGAATGAATCAGGCATGCAATAAGCTTAAGAAGTGGAAGGGTCACTCACCAGATTGTAAGAGAAGAGAATAGTGAAGAAATCTCTAAATCAAGAGTGGAAAGGGATGAAGGAGAAATAGTAAGGTCAGATAAGAGTGTGGAAAGGGATGCCACGATGAAAGAATGTACAGACCCACCTAAGGGAACCCTTCATATACCTTATCCTCAGCGGATGACTAAAGATAAATTAGATGTCCAATATCAAAAATTTCTCGAGACCTTTAAAACCCTCCACATCAATATCCTATTCCCAGAAGCCCTAGAACAAATGCCTAGTTATGCTAAGTTTATGAAGGATATCTTATCCAAGAAAAGGAAGATTGATGAAAAGGAAACCGTGGCATTAACAGAAGAATGCAGTGCTATCCTTCAAAGAAGAATTCCAATTAAAAAGAAGGATCCCGGGAGTTTCACTATCCCATGCACGATTGGATGCCAATCTTTTCGAAAGGCCCTTTGTGATCTTGGTGCATCTGTTAATTTGATGCCTTTCTACATATTCAAGAAACTATGAATTGATCATTTAAAACCTACTTCTGTTCTTCTCCAATTTGCCGATAGATCTGCAAAATCTCCCTTAGGAATTATGGAAAATATTCTTGTAAAGGTTGACAAGTTCATCTTCCTGGCAGACTTCATAATCTTGGACATGGAAGATGCAAATTAAGAGATTCCCATTATTTTAGGAAGACCTTTCTTGGCCATAGGATGGACCTTAATTGATGTTCATAAAGGGGAATTTATGTTACGATATGGAGAGGAAGAGATTAAATTTCATGTGAATGATTCAATGAAACACCCTTCTAAGTTAAATGAGGATTGTTGGGAGATCAATATTTTAGAAGAAGTGGGGTTAATGAAAGATGTGGGAGAAGAGGGAATGGTGGGAAGTGGGGAATATGAAGATCCCACTGAAACAGAGGTTATTAAAGAATTGATTGAAGAAAGGAAGATGATTCAACATTCGATAATTTGCCCTCTCCTAAAATTGAATTAAAACCTCTTCCCTCACATTTAAAATACACATACCTTGGTGAAGATGATTCACTCCATGAAATAATTTTCTCATTATTAACTAAAGATCAAGAGAATATTTTATGTAAAGTTTTAAAAGAACACAAGAAGGCAATAGGATGGAGTATTGCTGATTTAAAAGGAGTTAGTCCAACTCTTTGTATGCATCATATCCTTTTGGAGGACAGTTCTAAGCCTTCAATTGAATCTCAATGGCGATTAAACCCAAACATCAAGGAAGTAGTTCACAAGGAAATCATCAAGCTCTTAGATGCCGGGATCATTTTCCCCATTTCTGATAGCCCTTGGGTGAGCCCCATACATGTCATTCCCAAAAAGAGTGGGATGACTGTTGTCCTCAATAGTAATAATGAACTAATCCCCACTAAGACTGTGACTGGTTGGTGAGTTTGCATCGATTATAGGAGATTAAATAAAGCAACTCAAAAAGACCATTATCCCCTTCCCTTCATTGGCCAAATGCTTGATAGATTAGTAAGAAATCCTTATTTCTGTTTTCTTGATGGTTATTCTGGATACAATCAAATCCTGATTGCGCCCGAAGACCAAGAGAAAATAACATTTACCTACCCCTTTCAAATATTTGCCTTTAGGAGAATGTCTTTAGGTCTGTGCAATGCCCCTGCCGCCTTTCAACATTTTATAATGGCAATTTTCTCTGACATGATAGGAGAGTTCTTAGAAATTTTTATGGATGATTTTTCTGTGGTTGGAGCCTCTTTTTATCATTGTTTAATTAATCTAGGAAAGGTATTAAAAAGATGTGAAGAGTCAAATTTAATCTTGAATTGGGAAAAGTGTTATTTTATAGTTGAAGAGGGTATCGTTCTTGGTCATTTAATTTCTAGGAGGGGGATAGAGGTCGATAAAGCTAAGATTGAAGTAATTGAAAAACGTCCTCCTCCCATCAATGTTAAAGGAATTAGAAGCTTCCTAGGGCATGCTGGTTTTTATCAAAGATTTATCAAGGATTTTTCAAACATAAGTATGCCACTTTGTAGATTGCTTGGAAAGGATGTTGAATTTAATTTTGATAATGATTGTCTAAAATGATTCAATACACTAAAAACTGTCTTGATCTCTCCTCCAATAATTTATGCTCCAATCTGGGATTCACCTTTTGAAATTATGTGTGATACTAGTGACCTTGTAGTAGGCGCTGTTCTTAGGCAACGAAGAGAGCGAACCTTCTATTCGATCTACTATGCTAGTAAACTCCTTGACGATGCTCAAAGAAATTATGCCACCACAGAGAAGGAGTTGTTAGCCATCATTTTTGCTTTCACTAAATTTAGGTCGTATCTCATCGGGTCTAAGACTATCATTTACAGGGATCATGCTGCCATTAAGTATCTCCTCCAAAAGAAAGAGGCAAAACCACGCTTGATACGTTGGGTGTTGCTCTTACAAGAATTTGATCTCAAAATCCGGAATAAGAATGGGAGTGAAAATGTGCTTGCTGACCATTTATCCAGATTAACCCCCATTGATCATGATAAGTCGACCGATATTAGTGAATCCTTTCCCGATGAGAAGCTCTATTGGGTAGTTACAAATGATCCTCCCTGGTTCGCTGATATTGCAAATTACCTTGCAGGAGGAATCATACCAAAAGTTATGAGTTACCAACAAAAAAAGAAATTCTTCATGGATATAAAAAATTACTTTTGATATAATCCCTTTCAGTATAAATGTTACAATGATCAACTCATAAGGAAATGTGTTCCTGACTCTGACACCAGGAATATTCTCTTCCATTGCCACACATCTCCTTATGGAGGACACCATGGAATTGAGAGAACGATTGCAAAGGTGCTTTAATCAGGATTTGTTTGGCCCCATTTGTTCAAGGATGTTGCTGAATTTGTCAAAAGTTGTAACAAATGCCAAAAACCAGGAATTTAACAAAAAGAGATGAGCTTCCTTTAAATGGGATTTTTGAAGTTGAACTATTCGATGTTTGGGGAATTGACTTCATGGGACCCTTTCCCTCGTCCCAGGTCAATCTGTATATCCTTGTGGCAGTTGAATATGTTTCAAAATGGGTTGAAGCTGTGGCATGTGTCAACTATGATGCTAAAACTGTGATTAAATTTCTCAAGGAACACTTGCTAGCTAGATTTGGGACACCCAGATTCTTGATCAGTGATGAGGGAAAACACTTCTATAATAGGCAGTTAGAGAATATCCTAAAATGTTATGGGGTGAAACACAAGGTGGGTACTCCCTACCACCCTCAAACTAGCGGGCAAGTTGAAGTCTCCAATAGAGAACTTAAACAAACTTTAGAAAATACTGTGAACCAAAATAGAAAGGATTGGACTTTAAAACTTTAAGATTCCCATTGGGCTTATAGAACTGCCTTCAAGACCCCTCTAGGAATGTCCCCTTATAAGCTCATTTATGAAAAAGCATGCAACCTTCAAGTAGAACTTGAGCACCGTGCCTTTTGGGCAATAAAGAAATTAAATTTTGACCACCAAAAGGCAGGAGCGCAGTGACTGCTGCAACTAAATGAACTTGATGAATTCAGGTTAAATGCCTATGAGAGTGCCAAGTTGTATAAAGAAAAAAACAAAAAAATGGCATGATAAGCTAATTAAACCTAAGCACCTCCAACTAGGAATGAAGGTATTGCTTTTTAACTCTAGATTAAGACTTTTTCCTGGAAAACTAAAATCATGTTTGACATGATCATTTATCATCACTAAAGTTTTTCCTCATGGAGCTGTCGAAGTTGCCTCCAATAATAGCACTTTTAAGGTGAATGGAAATCGTCCGAAGTTATATTTGGAGGAAGGAGTCTTTCAAGAGAAGGGCGGATGGACCCTTCAAGACCTTCCTGATGAAGGAATCACATAAGATCTTTCCTGTGTCAGGCTGAGACACTAAAACAAGCGCTTGTTGGGAGGCAACCCAACAACTAATTAGGTTGTATTTGTTCTTTTTCAATTTTTCTTTTTATTCTTATTTTATTTGTTTTTATTTTGAGATTTCAATTTATGAATTTTCATATTCCCATATTTATGAGTTGTTCTTAATTGACATAATTATTCTGAATTTTTCAAAAGCAATGAAAATCACAAAAATATAAAAATTCAAAGATAATATAAGTAAAAGAATGCTTAGCAAAAATGATTAAATGAATTATAAGCAATAAAATGTTGATATTGAGGAATGAATGGAGGAAAATCTAAATCTCCAAAAATTTTAAATAAGTGCTTGAGCTAAGTGTGGTGGATGGCTTAGGACTGAAAACTAAAAAACTATGGTATGGATTCTAAATGGAGTGTGCTAGGCTCCCGTAGGACTTTATGATCACAAAGATGTTAGGGATGAAGAAAAATATCTCTCCCTAAAAAAGTTGAAAAGAATAAAATATTAATTAAAAAAAAGGGATGATGAAAAATATCTCTCCCAAATGAGCAAAATGAGAAATGATGAAAAAAAATATCTCTCTTTTAATCTTTTCTTCTTTGTGATTAATAAGAAGGAGCACATACGGCACAACTCTAAGAGTCTCTAAACCATGTCTTTAGTCTAAAAGTCCAAATGTATTGAACCCATCACCTATTATCAAGCATTAAAAATTCAAATATTTGGAGATTTAGTGACTCAACCACCTTAGTGACTCAATTGAAAACATTATTATTGCTACAATGTTCATTTCATTTCTGTCATTGCACACATTTTTTACTTATACCTATTTTATATTACATTATTGTGACTTTCATCCCTCCAAAAATATAAAAGTTTATCATTTTGAGCTAACATGAGGACGAGCAAGAATTTATGTGCGGGGGTGTGATGAATCAATAAATTATATCTAAATAAAGGGGAAATTCATCTATTCTAAGACATTTATGCAGGTTTTTAAAATTTACTAAAGGACAACCGCTGCGGCGCGCGACCGCGCGCCGCAGCGGGTTGCAGCGGAAATATTTAAACTTTATGAAAATTAATTGAACAGTGTTTTTCGTGGAATTCACCACTACAACGCACGGTCGCGCGCTTGCAGTGGTTTATAGCGAAAATGCTTGACTTTATAAATCGGGCCGCCCAACTTATTGAACAGTGTTTTTCGCAGAATTCACCGCTACAGTGCGCGATCACGCACTACAGCGGTTTATAGCAAAAATACTTGACTATATAAATCGGGCCACCCAACTAATTGGACAGTGTTTTTCACGAAATTCACTGCTACAGTGCGCGGTCGCGCGCTCGTGCGCTGCAGCGGTCTGCAGCGGAAATACTTGACTTTATAAAATGGGCAGCCAAATTAATTGAACAATATTTTTCGTGAAATTCACTGCTACAGCGCGCAGTCGCGCATTGCAGCGATCTGCCACAAAAATATTTCTAACTTTAAAAGCAGAAAAAAGAACTAATTGAATAGTGTTGCGGAATCGACCGCTAAAGCGCGCGGTCGCGCGCTGCAGTGGTCTACAGCAGGGAACTTAGCTAATATGCTAGGGACCAGGGTATGCTAAAGCACGCCGCAGTGCGCTACAGCAAGCTACAGCGCGCTCCAGCGCGCTGCAGCGGCCCGCCGAATTTTTTCTCAGACACTGCATTTAATGCGGCTGGAGACTTGACCTCTATCCTGAGTTTTGTCTCAAGCCATCATTTCCAGCAACAACCATTTTTTATTTAAAAGGGTAGCTTTTAGGTGATAATTTGGATAAAGAAATGAGATTATTGTCACCTCACCATTAATGGAAAAATATTGCAATGATGAATTCAAAATTCTTTATGAAAAATTTAGTTGCAAATGAAGAGGAGAATTCAGCCTCCCCCTTCCTATAAATACCCATCCTCTTGACTAGAGGAGGGGTTCACCATTTTAGCAAAAATCCACTAAGTAAGGAGTAGAGCCAAAGGAAGAAAGAACTCCCCAAGGGTGGCAAGGCAAGCTTTTACAAAGGGACAAGAGGAAGAAGGCAGCACTAGCGACCTAAGGAGAGGATTATTAGAAGGAAAAGAAGAATTCAGGAGAACTTCTATGGAGCATTCCTAGTATCTTCTAAACTCAATCTTATATTTTCTCTTTAGTTGACCATGAAAGGGTATTTGTCCATGTATGTATCTTCCTTATTTTCTTGTGTAATGAGTAGCTAAACTGCCCTTGGGGAGGGTGGGGATGAAGTCCTATTCTGCATGATGTAATATTGAAGTGTGAATATTTTCCCTCAAGTATAATATATTTGTGATTTTGATGCCTTACTAAGAAATTTTCATCTAATTAGTCTTGATTTATTTATGAGAAAAGAACTAAGAAATCTAAGATCTAATTGTCTTGTGCTCCTTAGCTCACCTTAGGTTGGATGCTAGATTTTGAGTGCATGAAAGCTTAGAACCATGTGAGAAGGTTCCTGAACTCAATGCACCTCAATCTAAGCTCAACCAAAGAGTTACTGCAAGTGATGCTAAGACCCACTAAATGAGCTCCTTAGCTCAACATAATTGAGATTGAGTAATGAAGTATTGAGTGCTCATGAATTAAGTGACAAGTCGTTGAGCCCAACATGTGAGTCCCTCATCTCAACTATGTGAGATGCGAGTGATGCTCGTAGTGGAAATCAATGCTTGTGAGATCCTAAGATTTAAGAAAATTTAAACTCTCCTTGAATAAAGAGAAAATGAATTAACTTTAAATCTCAAAAATTTTACAAGAATCTTTGTGCTAAAGTAGAACCGAATGTGAGTTCATTTTGTGGACGAGATTTGAACTTGAAAGCCTTTGAGCTAGACTAAAGGACAACAATGTGCACTTGATTTCAACTAAATTAAATGATAAAGCTTGAGAAATAAATCTACATGAGTATTATATCATTGCATGTGGGATGGTCCCAACTCTCCTCTTTCTTTAATCTTGCTATTTTACTTAGTGAATATTTATGCTAATTTTAGACCAACTAACCAATACATACTATAGCTTAAACATTAGTGAGAATAGATATACTTTAGTTCCAAATCAACCAATTTTATGTGTTCGATAAATTCCCGGAAAGTCACACTTTCCACGTATTACTTCAGACCACGTACACTTGCGTGCAAATGCAGACGTGTATTTACAATATGTCAGCGCGCTGAATCGCATTGGAGAGCTTTGTGCGTGATAGCGCGCGGCTAAAATAGGTTCAGAATTGATATAATTTTGTCCAACTAGGGTCCTAGGCATCTTAAAATACTAAAACCGTGAAGTTTTCGCCATTTCAGCCAAAATTGGGCAGTTTTTTAGAAATTCTAGGCATTTACAATTTCAGGCGCTACAACGCGCTGAATCGCGCTAGAGCACTTTTCGCATGGCCACTCGCGGTAGCACTTTTCGCGCGGTAGTACGCGGTACCGCTTTTCGCGCTCTAAAGCGCGACAGTACTCGGTACCACTTTTCAGGCGGTAGCACGCGGTTACGCTTTTCGCACTCTAACGCGCGGCAGTACTCGGTACCAACTTTTCAGGCGGCAGCACGCGGTAGCGCTTTTCGCGCTCTAACGCGCGGCTAAAACAAGTATACATTTGATATAATTTAGGCCCACTAGCGTCCAAGGGACCTTAAAATATAAAAACTGTGAAGTTTTGGCCATTTTAGTCAAAACTGGGCAGTTTTTAAGAAATTCTAGGCATTTTGTAATTTCAGGCACTGGAGCTATTTTCGCGTGGCAACGCGTAAGTAGCGCTTTTCGCGTTGCAGTGCTCTAGCGCTTTTCGCGTGGTAGCGCACGGTAACGCTTTTCGCATTCCAGCATGCGGCTAAAATAGGTTCACATTGATAAAATTCAGTCCCACTAGGGTCTTAGGGACCTTAAAATTCCAAAACCATGAAATATTATCCATTTTAGCCAAAACTGGGCAGTTTTTAAGAAATTCTATGCATTTTGCAATTTAAGCGCAGCAGCGCGCTGAATGGCACTGGAGCGCTTTACGCGCGGTAGCGTGCAGCTAAAATATGCTCACATTTGATATAATTCAGTCCCACTAGGGTCATAGGGAGCTTAAAATACAATAACCGTGAAGTTTTGGCCATTTTAGCCAAAACTAAGCAGTTTTTAAGAAATTCTTCGCATTTTTCAATTTCAGGCGACTGTGCGCGCTGAATCGCGCTGTTGCTCTTTCCACGCAACAGCGCGCGGTAGCACTTTTTGCACTGCAAGCACGTAGCAGTTCTTTTCGCAATACAGCGCGCGGGTAAAATAGGTTCACATTTGATATAATTCAGTCCCACTAGGGTCCAAGGGACCTTAAAATTAAAAAATCATAAAATTTTGGCCATTTCAACCAAAGCTGGACAATTTTTAAGAAATTCTAGGCATTTTGCAATTTCAGGTGCTGCAGCGCGCTAAATCGCGCTGGAGCACTTTTCGTGCGGTAGCACTTTTTGCGCGGCGGCGTGCTACTAAAATAGGTACACATTTGATATAATTCAGTCCCGCTGGGGTCTTAGGGACCTTAAAATACCAAAATCGTGAAGTTTTGACATTCACATTCATCAGCCAAATCTGGACAGTTTTTTAAGATATTCTAGGCATTTTGCAATTTCAGGCGCTGCAGCGCGCTGAATCGCGCTGGAGCAGTTTTCGCGCGGTAGCGCTATTCGTGCTGCAGTGCTTGGTAGCGCTTTTTGCGCGATAGCTTTTTTCGCGCTCTAGCGCGCTGCTAGAATAGATTCACATTCGATATAATTCAGTCCCGCTAGGGTCTTAGGGACCATAAGAATATCAAAACCGTGAAGTTTTGGCCATTTCAGTGAAAATTAGGAAGTTTTTAAGAAATTTAAGGCATTTTGCAATTTTAGGCGCTGTATCGCGCTGAATCGCGCTGGAGCGCTTTTCGCACGGCAACTCGCGGTAGCGCTTTCAAGCGGCAGTACTCGTAGCGCTTTAAAAACGCGGTAGCGCTTTTCGTGCACTAGCGCGAGGCCATAATAGGTTTACATTTGATATCATTTAGTCCCGCTAGGGTCCTAAGGACCTTAAAATTCCAAAACCGTGAAATTTTGGCCATTTCAGCCAAAAACTGGGCAGTTTCTAAAAAATTCTATGCATTTTGCAATTTCAGGCGCTGCAGCGCGCTGCAGCGCATTTCGCGCGGTAGCGCTTTTCACGTAGCAGCGCGCGGTAGCGCTTTTCGCGTAGTAGAGCATGGTAGCGCGTATTACGCAACAGCGCACGGCTAAAATAGGTTCACATTTGATATAATTTAGTCCCACTAGGGTCTTAGGGACCTTAAAATTCCAAAACCATGAAATTTTGGCCATTTCAGGCAAAATTGGGTAGTTTTAAGAAATTCTATGCATTTTGCAATTTCAGGAGCTGCAGCGTGCTGAATCGCACTAGAGCATTTTTCGAGTGGGAGCGCGGAGGAGCGTTTTTCGTGCTGCAGTGCGCGATATGACTTTTCACGCGGCAGTGCCCGATAGGGCTTTTCGTGCGGCAGCTCGGGGCTAAAATAATTTCACATTTGATATAATTCAGGCCCACTATGGTCCAAGGGACCTTAAAATACAAAAACTGTGAAATTTTAGCCATTTAAGTCAAAACTGGGCAGTTTTTAAGAACTTCTAGGCATTTTGCAATTTCAGGCGCTGCAGCGCGCTGAATCGCGCTGGAGCGCTTTTCGCACTACAACGCTGTAGTGGCTTTTCGCGTTGTATGGCTCGCTAGCGCTTTTTGGGCAGCAGCACGCAGTATCTCTTTTCGCGCTGCAGTGCGCGGTAGTGCTTTTTGCGCAGCACCTCACGGCTAAAATAGGTTTACATTTGATATATTATGTCCCACATGGTCCTTGGACCTTAAAATACCAAAAGCGTGAAATCTTGGCCATTTCACAGCCAAAACTGTGTAGTTTTTAAGAAATTATAGGCATTTTGCAATTCCAAAGCGCTGCAGCGCTTTTCGTGCAGTATTGCGCGGTAGAGCTTTAACGCGAGCAGCGCGCAGCTAAAATAAGTTCACATTTGATATAATTCTGTCCTACTAGGGTCTTAGGGACATTAAAATACCAAAACCGAGAAGTTTTTGCAATTTTAGCCAAAGTTGTGCCATTTTTAAGATATTCTATGCATTTTGCAATTTCAGGCACTGCAACGCGCTGAATGGCGCTTGAGCGCTTTTCGCGTGGCAGCGTGCAGTAGTGTTTTTCGTGCGGCAGCGCGCAGCATGGCTTTTCCCGTAACAACGCGCGATAGCGCTTTTCGTGCGGCAGCTCGTGGCTAGAACAAGTTCACAATTGATAAAATTCAGGCCCGCTAGGGTCCAAGGGACCATAAATACAAAAAGCGTGAAGTTTTGCTCATTTCAGTCAAAATTGGATAGTTTTTTAAGAAATTTTAGGCATTTTACAATTTCAGGCGACGCAGCGCGCTGGATCGCGCTGGAGCGCTTTTTGTGCAGGCAACGCACAGTAGCGCTTTTCGCGTTGTAGGGCTCGCTAGCGCTTTACGTGAGGCAGCGTGCGGTATCGCTTTTTGCGCTCCAATGCGCGGCTAAAATAGGTTCACATTTCATATAATTCAGTCCACTGGGGTCGTAGGGACCTTAAAATACCAAAACCGTGAAAATTTTGGCCATTTCAGCAGAAACTGGGCAGTTTTTTAAGAAAGTCTATAAATTTTGCAATTCAGGCGCTACAGCGCGGCTGAATCGCGCTGGAGCGTTTTTCGCGCGCAGCGCACAGTAGCGTTTTTTGCGCTGCAGTGCGCGATATGGCTTTTCGCACGGCAGCGCGCGATAGCGCTTTCGTGCGGCAGCGCGCGATAGCGCTTTCGCACTGCAGCTCGTGGCTAAAACCAGTTCACATTTTATATAATTCAAGCCCACTAGGGTCCAAGGGACCTTAAATACAAAAACCGTGAAGTTTTGGCCATTTAGATAAAATTGGGCAAGTTTTTAAAAAATTGTAGGCATTTTGCAATTTCAAGCGCTGCAGCGCGCTGAATCGCGCTGGAGCGCTTTTCGCGTTGCAGTGCTCGCTAGCACTTTTTGCACGGCAGCATGCAGTATCGCTTTTCGCGCCCAGCGCGCGGCTAAAATAGGTTCACATTTTATAAAATTCAGTCCCATTGGGGTCCTAAGGACCTAAAAACACCAAAATCGTGAAGTTTTGGCCATTTCAGTCAAAACTAGAAAGTTTTTAAGAAATTCTAGGCATTTTGCAATTTCAGGCGCTGCAATGCGCTGAATCGCGCTAGAGCGCTTTTTGCACTACAACTCGCGGTAGCGCTGTTCTCACGGCAGTACTCGGTAGAGCTTTTCGCACGGCAGGTCACAGCTAAAATATGTTCACATTTGATATAATTTAGTCCCACTAGAATCCAAGGGACCTTAAAATACAAAAACTATGAAATTTTGGCCATTTCAACTAAAACTGGGTAGTTTAAAAGAAATTCTAGGCATTTTGCAATTTCAGGCGCTACAACGCATTGAATTGTGCTAGAATGCTTTTCGTGCGGCAGCGCGCAGGAGCGTCTTTCGCGCTGCAGCGCGCGGTAGCCCTTTTGCGCTGTAGCACTTTTTGCGCGGCTAAAATAAGTTCACATCTGATATAATTCTGTCTCACTAGGGTCCTAGGGACCTTAAAATACCAAAACCGTGAAGTTTTAGTCATTTCAGCCAAAACTAAACAGTTTTTAAGAAAGTATTAGCGCTTTGCAATTTCAGGCGTTGCCAGCACGTTGGAGCTCTTTTCGCACGGCAGCGCGCGGTAGCACTTTTCACGCTGCAGAGCGCGGTAGCGCTTTTTACGCAGCAACCCGCGGCTAAATAGGTTAACATTTGATATAATTCTGTCCCACTAGGGTCGTAGGGACCTTAAAATACCAAAACCATGAAGTTTTAGCCATTTCAGCAAAAACTAAACAGTTTTTAAGAAATTATTAGCATTTTGCAATTTCAGGCGCTGCAGCGTGCTGAATCACGCTGGAGCGCATTTCGCGCGGCAGTACGCGTGTAACAACCCTAGGTTGTTACCTTGCAAAAATATTGGTAAACTGACCAATTTTTCAATCACCATTGCTTATAGAATCTGAATCTGAACCTATCTAGAAATTTGAAGTCCATTGGACTTCTCTAAGTCCAAAAGGATGATTTGATTAGTCTAGATCTAGAAATATTTTGATCTCAGAATTAAAATCTGATTGCATTTTTGAATTCCTCATCCCTAAATTAGCTAAAGGTGAAATTTTGGTGCAATTTGGAAATCATTTGGACCATAATTCAATTTAAATTAAAATGGTTTAACTGCACATAATGTATAATTCATAATTGCAATTATACCCTTATACCTGAATTAACAGTCGGATCCACTGTGCGGACCGCGGGCGATCCGCTGCGGAGCCCGGGTCACGTGACAGCGGCGCCCCGTGAATCTAGCTGTCGCACCTTACGAATCCAACGACTAGGATCAGATCCCGCAGAACCACGGATCCATTGTTGGATCCACCCCATGGATCCTACAGCCAGGATCATCCCCGCGATTGGCCATTAGGATCTAGGCGATCCCAGCCGTAGCGCCATCTAATCGATAGATCAGACTGCATCCATGGCACCCGGTACTGTGGATCTTCGTCTCCATGTGCTCGTGCACCCGACCAAGAGATTCCCCGTACTGCCAGCTGCCCAGCTTGTCCCCCACTTTTGCTTCCACCTCAGCATGCCATTGGGATCCCTCCCGTTATGGTGAGGTGCTCCCAATCGGGCCTCGTGACCCGGCCGAGCTCGAATTGGAAAATTCGAGAGCTCGGCCATAGCCCGACCACTCCGACCCTCCCCAGCCTAATTGGAGCCTCTCGAAACTTCTCTACACTCCCCTGAGGCAATAAATAGCCTCAACACTGCTCCATTTGATGCTTGCTGATCAATTGGAGTTGAGCTTCCTTCCACCATTCCTGAGCTCCCATTGCTGAATTCCTGAGCTACTGCGCTTCTTCCAGGCGTCCCCGAGCTTGATCAGCAAAACATAAGGGACCAGAATATAAAATAAAAATGTACATCTGATGGTTAGATCTTTAATTATTGCTTAATTACAATGGATCTTAACTAGGGTGATTTTATAATTGTACTTATCCAAATTACATGTTTAGGGTGCCATTAGTTCACTTATGATGAGTAGAATGCATGTGCTAAGGGATTTAGTTTTCTGAGTTATGTATTTTAACATATACCATAATCTTGTTAAATCTTAATTAGTGAAAATTAGGGTTTATCTTACTGGATCTTAGCAAACTTAGGCTCTGATTAAATGTATGATTAAGCAAAACTTGTGTGTTAAATTCCATGCAATCTTGATGGTTGGATTTATACTTATGTGCTAATCCAATTTGAATTGAATTAGGGTTTGATTAGCACTAAGTATCCCCTATTTTATAAAAATTTGATTATCAAAAGTGACTTATAACATTAAGTTAGATGTACTGAAAACATTTAGGTAAATTTAGTAAGTATAACTTGATCCAATCTAAATTTGAGAACCTTAAACACCTTAATTAACTTAAGAAATCTTAAGACTTGGATCAAGCTTTTAAGACTTGATCTAGGTCTGAGATTGCCACCAATAATACATAATTACCTCACTAATTTGACATTGATCATTAACCAAATTCATGATCTTAATTAAAGAAGGATAGGGGTCCAACCCTAATATACTTAATTAAGGTCGAAATCCTTAAGAACCTTAACTTAATCAACTAGATTATAAGAATATGGATTGACATTTTCCAATAATGCATTCTAATTTGATATTGATTCTAAACATTTGAATTAGACAAATTAAGGTTAATAATAGTCCTATGTGACTTTTCAATCTGAACCAAATCTTAAGATCCTTGATTTGCACCTAAGCAAGACTATTAGCAAAAAATATTAATAAAACCAACTGATTTAATAAATGATCTTAAACTTTTATAATATTGTGGATTTGAATTCCTTATCCCTACATTAAGGTGTGATCAAATAACTTAATTATCTGGTCTGATCATTCTAATTCTAAGTACAGAATAGAATCAAAAGTATTAATATTAGAAATTAGAATGGGAGATCTTAAGCATTTCTTCATAAGGTTGTTCTAAAAATATTTAAAAGACCTAAAATACATCTACTTTGTGGTAGGTGATCCTCGTGTGATTCATTGAAATAGCAGTTTAGATAACCTTTGAAACCTTAGAAATTGATCTTAACCTCTTGTGGTAGAGTTCACCTAAAAACCTTAGAGTGACACTTCTCTTCATAGTAGAATCCATGTTGGGTGATCCTTGATCACAAGTTAGTGAAACCTTGTATGATTCTCACCCAATTAGTATAAGTATTACTAGCTCTGATAATTCCTTGGTCTATTAAATAGTCTTGTGAGAATCCTGATTATTGGGTGGTGTAGTATAGTATACCCATAGTACTGGTTCTCCAGTAATATTCCGAATTGGTTGATTCATTCTAATAAGGACTTATGAGCAGGTTCTATCCTGTGGATTAGACGAATACAGTCTCATTAGAATAAATCATTCAAGCCTAAGAGTGTATTAAATGGGTACTCATTCCTTAGTTTAATTGAAATACAAGTTGCCAACGGGCAATGCCTCATAGCGAAGACCGCTTCAATAGGTGTGGCTCAAATAAACTAAGTAATGAGATTTACCTCTCTTAAGACACTGAGTATGGTTGTGAGTAGAGCATCTTAATACTAAACTTGAGATACAAAATCACCATCGGGTGATGCCTTCTAATGAAGATCGTTTTGTTAGGGTGGCCTAATCAAACTATGTAATAAGAGCTACTTTTCTTGCATTATACTAAATATATGTATATAAACACCCTATCTAGTGATCTTTAAATAAATATGCAACTTTAATTAATCATCGATCTAGAAGTTAGGAGTCAGAATCCTTTTAGAAAGATTCTGCATAGTGGGAACTTAGAATTCATTATCGTTTCTTACTAAACTCTTCATTGAATTTTCATTCATTCAACATAGTGGCATAAGCATAAGCATAAACATAAATTTGACTCATTCCTTCTGTTGTGATACATGGGTATCAGTGATATTGTATGGGTTACAGAATGTGTTATACACAGACTGGGAATTTCAAGGTGCATCTACGTCACCATACTGACTTCATAACTAGTGTATTTTCATTGGACCGTACTACGCATAAGCCTTCAGTGATAGTTCTGGGATATACTATGGTGTAGCATATTTGTGTGCATCATTTTAGTGACATATAGTGCAGCATATAACATCTCTTTCATCATGGTGTTTATTTTACTTTCAGTTTTCGTTTAGCGATAGCGTCACTTTAACTGGCCTTTACTGCTCTATTTACTTAACATTTACAGTTTTCTTTACTATGCGCTTTTCCTTAGTTCTTTTATAGTTTTGCTTTACTTTTCTATTTGTTATGTTTAGTTTAGTTTTGTATAGTTAGTTGCGATGTGTTAGACTTCTTGTTTAACACAAGGTACTTTTGGGATCCGGCAATTTGCTAGATCCTGAGCAGTTTGTGGAGACAGGTCAGAAGGACGTACTGGAGACCCAATAGAAGCATGTGGAGCTGTAGTGGATGGAGCACCTACTTTTGCTTATTAGCTCATTTCAGCATTATAAATAGACTCTTTATGTTTCTGCATTTTAAATCTATTTGTAATAAGCTCTAAATGTATTTTACTTTTCTGTTCTGAGACGAATGGCTATTACTGTTTATGATGAATGTATTATGGATGATTTGCTTTTAGCTTCCGCACTCTGTTATACTACTATACTTAGTATTGTGATGTGATCAGCATACTGGAAATGCTAATATATATTGATAACGTATATCGGGTTCTTATTTACCTCCTTGGACCTTGTACATGTACTAGCCTAATATCTCAGATAAGCATTTTACTCTTATCTTAGGTATTGGATCTCGATCCTACTCTTAGGATTCGAGTCAGGAGCCTTCAGCATGGCTCAGTTCTTACTAGTCTATTCGGGGAGATGGATTTTGCTTATATACCCCGGCCTCTTCGAGTAGCGCACCGCTCCGCCGCCAAGGTTGAGGTACATTACTTTTCTCTTTTGCGCGCGACGATGGGACGGGGCGTTACAGCGCGATAGCACTTTTTGTGCTACACGCACGATAGCGCTTTTCGCGCGGCAGCTCGCGGCTAAAGCAGGTTCACATTTGATATAATTCAATCCCATTAGAGTCCAAGGGAGCTTAAAATACAGAAACCGTGAAATTTTGGCCATTTCGGCCAAGACTGTGCAGTTTTAAAAAATTCTAAGCATTTTGTATTTTCAGGCGCTGCAAGCGAGCTGAATCGCGTTGGAGTGCTTTTCAAGCGGCAGCATGCGGGAGTGCTTTTCACGCTGCAGCGCGCAGTAGCGCTTTCGTGCGGCAGCGCGCGGCTTAAAATAGGTTAACATTTGATATAATTCACTCCCACTATGGTCCTAGGGATCTTAAAATATCAAAACCGTGAAATTTGGCAATTTTAGCCAAAACTAGGCAGCTTTTAAGAATTTCTAGGCATTTTGCAATTTCAGGCACTGGAGAGCTTTTTGAGCGACAGCACGCAAGAGCGCTTTTCGAGCGGCAGCCCGCGAGAGCGCTTTTCAAGCAGCAGCCCGTGATAACGCGCAGCTAAAATAAGTTCACATTTGATATAATTCAGTCCCACTAGGGTCCAAGGGACCTCAAAATACCAAAATCATGAAGTTTTGGCTATTTCTGCCAAAACTGCGCACTTTTTAAGGAATTCTGGGCATTTTTCAATTTCAGGCGTTACAGCGTGCTGAATTGTACTGGAGCGCTTTTCGAGCAACAGCGCGCAGGAGCACTTTTCGTGCAGTAGCACTTTTTTGCACAGCAACGCGCAGCTAAAATAGGTTCACATTTGATATAATTCAGTCTCACTAGGGTCCTAGGGACCTTAAAATACAAAACTATGAAGTTTTGGCCATTTACAGTCAAAGTTGGACAGTTTATAAGAAATTCTAAGCATTTTACAATTTCAGGCGCTGCAGCACGCTGAATCACGCTGGAACGCGCTAAATCACGCTGGAACGCGCTGAATCGCGCAGGAGCGCGCTGAATCGCGCTGGAGAGCTTTTCGCGCGGTAGTTCTTTTGGGACGGCAGTGCGCAGGAGTGCTTTCGCGCTACAGTGGGCGGTAGCGCTTTTTCACGCGACCAGCGCGCAGCTAAAATAAATTCACATTTGACATAATTCAGTCCCACTAGGGTCCTAGGGACCTTAAAATACCAAAATCGTGAAATATTGGCGATTTCAGCCAAGACTCAGCAGTTTTTAAGAAATTCTATGCATTTTGCAATTTCAGGCGCTGCAGCGCGCTGAATCGTGGTGGAGCGCTGTTCTAGCGGCAGCACACGGGAGCGCTTTTCACGCTGTAGCGCACCGTAGCGGTTTCGCGCGGTAGCACGCGGCTACAATAGGTTCACATTTGATATAATTGAGTCTCGCTAGAGTCCTAGGGACCTTAACATACCAAAACAGTGAAGTTCTGGCCATTTTAGTTCAAAACTGAGCAGTTTTAAAGAAATTCTATGAATTTTACAATTTCAGGCGCTGCAAGCGCACTGAATCGCGCTTGGAGCGCTTTTCGCGCGGCAGCGCGCGGGAGTGCTTTCGCACTGCAGTGCAGCGGTAACCCTTTCGTGCGATAGTGTACTTCTAAAAAAGGTTCACATTTGATATAATTCAGTCCCACGATGGTCCCAGGGAGCTTAAAATACCAAAATCGTAAAGTTTTAGCCGTTCTCAGCAAACTACCGGCAGTTTTTCAAAATTCTCGGCATTTTGTAATTTCAGGCGCTGCAAGGCGTGCTGAATTGCGCTGGAGCGTTTTCGCGCCGGCATGCGCGCAGGTAGCGCTTTCTATGTTGCAGTGCGCGGTATGGATTTTCGCGTGGCAGCTCGCGGCTAAAACAAGTTCACATTTGATATAATTCAGGCCCAGTAGGGTCCATGGGATCTTAAAATACAAAACCGTGAAGTCTTGGCAATTTCTATCAACACTAGGCAGTTTATTAAGAATTATAGGCATTTTGCAATTTCAGGCGCTGGAGCGCTTTTCATGCAGCAATGCGCAGTAGTGCTTTTCGCGTTGCAGTGCGCGCTAGCGCTATTTGCGTGGCAGCACGTGGTCTCGCTTTTTGCGCAACACCACACAGCTAAAATAGGTTCATATTTGATATAATTCTGTCCCACTAGGGTTCTAGGGACCCTAAAATACCAAAACTGTGAAATTTGGCCATTTCAGCCAAAATTGTGCAGTTTTTAAGAAATTTTAGGCATTTTGCAATTTCAGGCACTACAGCGCGCTGAATCGCGCTGGAGCACTTTTCGCTTGGCATTGCGCGGTAGCACTTTTCGCGCCGCACAATGCGGTAGCGCTTTTACGCAGCAACGCGCGGCCAAATAAGTTCACATTTGTTATAATTCTGTCCCACTATGGTCCTAGGTAGCTTAAGATTTCAAAACTGTGAAATTTTAGCCATTTCAGCCAAAGCTAGGCTGTTTTTAAAGAATTCTATGCATTTTGCGATTTCATCAGCACTCCAGCACGCTGAATCGCGCTTGAGTGCTTTTTGTGCTGCAGTGCATGGTAGCACTTTCGCACGCAGCGCGCTTCTAAAATAGGTTCACATTTGATGTAATTTTGGTTCCACTAGGGTCCGAGGAACCTTAAAATACCAAAACAGTGAAGTTTTGGCCATTTCAGCAGCCATAACTAATAATTTTTAAGAGATTCTTGGCATTTTGCAATTTCAGACGCTGTAGCGCGCTGAATCGTGCTGGAGCCTTTTCACGCTGAAGCGCGCCAGTATGGCTTTTGCGCGGCAGCGCGCGATAGCGCTTTTTGCGTGGTAGTGCGCGGCTAAAACAAGTTCACATTTGATATAATTCAAGCCCACTAGGCTCCAAGAGAACTTAAAATAACAAAAACCATGAAGTTTTGGCCATTTCAGTCAAAACTTGGAGTTCTTAGAAATTCTAAGCATCTTGCAATTTTAGGCGTTGCAAAGCGCGTTGAATCACGCTGGAGAGCTTTCGTGCGGCAAACGCGCAGTAGCACTTTTTGCGTGCCGGGCTCGCTAGCGCTTTAAACGCTTCGGCAAAGCATGCGGTATCGCTTTTCGCGCTCCAGCGCCCGACTAAATAGGTTCACATTTGATATAATTCAGTCCACTAGGGTCCCAGGGACCTTAAATATCAAAATCGTAAAGTTTTGGCCATTTCAGTCAAGACTTGGGAGTTTTTAAGAATTCTAGGCATTTTGCAATTTCAGGCACTGCAGCGCGCCGAATCAGCGTTGGAGCGCATTTTGCGTGGCAACGCGTAGGAGCACTTTTCGTGCTGCAGCGCGCGATAGCACTTTTGCACGGCAGCTCGCGGCTAAAACAGGTTCACATTTGATATAATTCAGTCCCACTAGGGTCCAAGGGACCTTAAATTACAAAAACCGCAAAATTTTGGCCATTTCAGCCAAAACTGTACAGTTTTTAGGAGATTCCACCATTTTGCATTTTCAGGCACTGCAGCGCGCTGAATCACACTGGTACGCTTTTCGAGCGGCAGCACGCGAGAGTGCTTTTCACGCTACAATGCGCAGTAGTGCTATTCGCGCAGCAACTTGCGGCTAAAACAAGTTCACATTCGAAATAATTCAGTCCCACTAGGGTCCTAGGGACCTTAAAATTTCAAAACCGTGAAATATTAGCTATTTTAGCCAAAACTGGGCAGTTTTTAAGAAATTCTAGGCATTTTGCAATTTCAGGCGCTGCAGCGCGTTGAATACGCTGGAGCGCTTTCGAGCGGCAGCCCGCGACAGCGCTTTTCATGTGGCAGCGCGCGGTAGCGCTTTTCGCGTGGTAATGCGCAGCTAAATACGTTCACATTTGATATAATTCAGTCTCACTATGGTCCAAGGGACCTTAAAATACCAAACCATGAGATTTTGGCCATTTCGGCCAAAACTGAACAGTTTTTAATGAATTCTGGCATTTTTCAATTTCAGTCGTTACACAGCGGGTGCAAAGCGCTGGAGTGCGCTATAGTGCTGGAGTGCGCTATAGCGCTGGGAGTGCGCTATAGCGCTGGAGGGCGCTATAGTGCTGGAGTGCGCTATAGCGTTGCTCGCGCTGCAGCGCGCTGGAGTGCTTTTCAGTCAAAACTAGGCAGTTTTAAGAAATTCCTAGGCATTTTGCAATTTTCAGGCGCTGGAGCGCTTTTCCGCGTTGCTATGCTCGCTAGCTCTTTTCGCGTGACAGCATGCGGTAGGTCATTTTTCGCGGCTCCAGCGCATGGCTAAAATAGGTTCACATTTGATATAATTCAGTCCATTAGGTCCTAGGGACCTTAAAATACCAAAATCGTGAAATTTTGGCCATTTCCAGCCAAACTGTGCAATTTTAAGAAATTAGAAGCATTTTGCAATTTCAGGCACTGCAGCACTGAATCGTGCTGGAGCGCTTTTCGCGCGGTAAGCGCTTTTCGTGCAGTAGCGCTTTTTGCGCGGCAACGTGATGTGGCGCTTTTTGCGGCAGACTACGCGCGATAGCGTTTTCCGCGCTGCAGTGCGTGGCTAAAATAGGGTTCATCTTGATATAATTTAGTCCCCTATGGTCCAAGGGACCTTAAAAATTAAAAACTTGAAATTTTGGGCAGTTCATCCATTCAGCCAAAACTAGGCAGTTTTAAAATTCTAGTGCATTTTGCAATTTTAAGGCGCTGCAGCGCGCTGGAGAGCTTGTCGCGCGGCAGCGCGCGGGACACTTTTTGCGCGTGGCGCGCGCTAAAATAGGTACACATTCGATATAATTCAGTCCCACTAGGGTCCAGGGCCTTAAAAATACCAAACCGTGAACTTTTGGCCATTCAGACAAAAATGGGCAGAAATTCTAGGCATTTTACAATTTCAAGCGCTACAGCACGCTGAATCGCACTGGAGCGCTTTTCGCACGTATGTGCGGGAGCGCTTTTCGCGCTGCAGTGCGCGGTAACACTATTTGTGCGACAGCGCACTTCTAAAATAGGTTCACATTTCTTATAATTCAGCCCCACTAGGGTCCGAGGGACCTTAAAATACCAAAACCGTGAAGTTTTGGCCATTTCATCACCAAACTAAGTAGTTTTTAAGAAATTCTTGCATTTTGCAATTTCAGCGCTGCAGCGCACTAAATCACCTGGAGCATTTTTTACGTGGCACGCGCAGTAGCGTTTTTCGCACTGCAACGTGCAGTGGCGCTTTTCGCGCGGCAGCTTGCGGCTAAAACAAATTCACATTTGATATAATTCAAGCCACCAGGGTCCAAGGGACCTTAAAACACAAAACCGTGAAGTTTTGGCCATTACAGTTAAAACTGGGAAGTTTTTAAGAAATTCTAAGCATTTTGCAATTTCAGGCGCTGCAGCGCGCTAAAATCGCTATGGAGAGCTTTTCGCACTCCAGCGCACGGCTAAAATAGGTTCACACTTGATATAATTCAATCCCAATGGGTCCTAGGGACATTTAAATACCAAACCGTGAGGTTTTCACCATTTCATCCAAAACTAGAAGGCAATTTTTAAAGAAATTATTGGCATTCTCCAATTTCAGGCTATTGCAGCACGCTGTATTACGCTATAGCGCTTTTCGCGCGGCAGCGCGTGGGAGCACTTTTCGTGCTTGCAAGCGCGCGATAGCGGTTTTCGCGCAGCAACTCGCGGCTAAAACAAGTTCACATTTAATATAATTCAGTCCCCCTTGGCTCCAAGGGACCTTAAAATATAAAAACCATGAAATTTTGGCCATTTCCAGCCAAAACTGTGCAGTTTTAGGAAATTTTAGGCATTTTACATTTTCAGGTGCTGCAGCGCGCAGAATCGCACTGGAGCGCTTTTCGAGCAGGGAGCACGCGGGAGTGCTTTTCATGCTGCAGCGCGCAGTGCAGTTTTTGCGCGGCAGCGCGTTGCTAAAATAGGTTCACATTTGATATAATTCACTCCCACTATGGTCCTAAGGACCTTAAAATATGAAAACCATAAAATTTTGGCTATTTTAGCCAAACTTGGCAGATTTTTAGAAATTCTATGCATTTTGCATTTTCAGGCGCTGCAGCGCCCCTGAATCGCACTAGAGTGCTTTTGAGCGACAGCACGCAGCAGCGCTTTTCGAGCGGCAGCCCGCGAGAGCGCTTTTCACGCGGGAGCGCTTTTCACCGCGGCAGCGCACGGTAGCGCTTTTCGTGTGGTAACCCAGCTAAATAAGTTCACATTTGATATAATTCAGTCCCACTAGGGTCCAAGGACCTTAAAATACCAAACCGTGAAGTTTTGGACATTTTTACCAAAACTGTACAGTTTTTAAGGAATTCTGGGCATTTTTTAATTTCAGTCGTTAAAGCGTGCTGCAAAGCGCTGGAGCGTGCTGTAGCGCAATTCGCGCGACAGCGCTTTTCTCGCGCTGCGATGCGCTAGAGCGCTTTTTTTGTGGTAGCGCCTTTTTCACACGGTAGCACGCGAATAAAAATAGGTTCACATTTGATATAAGTGAGTCCCACTAGGGGTCCCAGGGACCTTAAAATGCCAAAACCATAAAGTTTTGACCAGTTCAGCACAAACTAAGCAGTTTTTAAGAAATTCTTGACGTTTTTCAATTTCAGGTGCTGCAGCACGCTGAATCGCGCTGGAGCAACTATTCACGCGGTAGCGCTTTTCGTGCGGTAAGCGCTTTTCGTGCGGTAGCACTTTTTGCGCCGCAACGGAGGTAGCGCTTTTTGCGCTGCATGTGCGCGACTAAAATAATTTATACCATTTGATATGATTCAGTTTCGCTAGGTTCTAAGGGAAACTTAAAATATAAAAAATAGTGAACTTTTGGCCATTTCCACCAAAAGTAGGCAGTTTTTAAGAAATTCTATGCATTTAAGCAATTTCAGGCGCTGCAGACGCGCTGAATCGCGCTGGAAAGCTTTTCGCGCATCAGCACGCGGTAGCGCTTTTTGCGCTGTGGCACGTGGCTAAAATAGGTACACATTTGATATAATTCAGTCCCACTATGGCCAAGGACCTTAAAACACCAAAACCGTGAAGTTTTAGCCATTTCACAGCCAAAACTAAATCATTTTTTAAGAAATTCTTAGCATTTTGCAATTTCAAGCGCTGCAGCGCACTGAATCGCGCTGGTGTGTTTTAGTGCGGTAGCAATTTTCGCACGTGAAGTTTTGGCATTTTAGTCAAACTTGGCAGTTTTTAAGAATTCTAGGCATTTTGCAATTTCAAGCGTTGCAGCGCGCTGAATCGCGCTGGAGCAATTTTCGCGCGGTAGTGCTTTTCGAACGGCAGCGCGTGGGAGCGCTTTTTGCGCTGCAGTGGGCGGTAGCGCTTTTCGCAGCGCGTGGCTAAATAAGTGCACATTTGACATAATTCAGTCCCACTAGGGTCCTAGGGACCTTAAAAAAAAATACCAAAAATTGTGTAATTTTGGCGATTTCCACACACAATCATTTCACTCCAACAGCCAAGACTTCGGCATTATTAATAAAATTCTAAGCATTTTGCAAGTTCTCAGGCACGCCAGTTTTGGGCAACTGAATCTCGCGCTGGAAAGCGTTGTTCGAAAGCGTACAACATGGGGAGCGCTTTTCGTGCTGGCAAAAAGCGCAGCGGTAGCTCTTAATATTCACGGTGAGCACGCGCAGCTACAATATGTTCATCATTTGATATAATTAAGTCCTCCGCCAGAGTCCTATGAACCTTAAAATATCAAAAACAGTGAAGTTTTGACCATTTCAGTCAGTCAAACTGAGGCAGTTTTTAAGAAATTCCTAGGCATTTTGTGCAAATGTTCAGGGCGCTCGCAAGCGTGCTGAATCGCGGCTGGAGCGCTTTCGAGCGGCAGCGCGCGTGAGTGCTTTCGCACTGCAGTGCGCGGTAGCCTTTTCGCGTGACAGGTGCGCTTCTAAAATAGGTTCACATTTGTTATAATTCAGTCCCACTAGGGTCCGAGGGACCTTAAAATTCTAAAATCATGAAGTTTTGGCCATTTCAGCAAAACTAGGCAATTTTTAAGAAATTCTAGACATTTTGCAATTTCAGGCGCTGCAGCGCGCTGAATCGCGCTGGAGTGCTTTTCGCACGGTAGCAATTTTCGCACGCCAGCGTGCGGGAGCGCTTTTTTGCGCTGTATTGGGCGGTAGCGCTTTTCGCGCGGCAGCGCGTGGCTAAAATAAGTTCACATTTGATATAATTCAGTCCCACTAGGGTCCTAGAGACCTTAAAATACCAAACCGTGAAATTTTGGCGATTTCAACCAAAAGTTGGCAATTTTTTTGAAATTCTAGGTATTTCGCAATTTCAGGCGCTGTAGCTCACTGAATTGCGCTGGAGCGCTATTCGTGCGGCAACGAGCGGTAGCATTTTTCGCACGGCGGCGCGCTGGAGCACTTTTCGCTGCAGTGGGCGGTAGCGCTTTTCGCGCAGCGGCGCGCTACTAAATAAGTTCACATTGGATATAATTCAGTCCCACTAGGGTCCTAAAATACCAAAACTGGGTAGTTGTTAAGAAATTCTAGGCATTTTTGCAATTTCAGACGCTTGATAAACTATAAATACACGTTTGCGGCTTGCACGCAAGTGTACGTGGTCTGGAGTAATAATAGTGGAAAGAGTGACTTTCTGGTAATTTATAGATCCTCAGAGAATTTAGTTGATTTGGGCACTAAGTTGTATCTATTCTCACTAATATTTAAGCTATAGTATGTATTGGATGAGTGGTCTAAAATTAGTACAAATATCACTAAGTTAAAATAGCAAGATTTAAGAAAGAGGAGAGTTGGGGCCATCCCACATGCCATGACATAGTATTCATGTAGATTAGTTCTCAAGCTTTATCATTTAATTTAATTAAAATCAAGTGCACATTGTTGTCCTTGAGTCTAGCTCAAGGTCCTTACAAGTTCAAATCTCATGCACCAAAATGAACTCATATTCGGTTCTACTTTGGCACAAGATTCTTGTAATATTCTTCGAATTTAAATTTTAATCTTGCACTGGCAGCGCGCGGGGAGCGCTTTTCGCGTTGTAGTAGGAGAGCTTGATTTTTTAAACCTTCGGATCTTACAAGCATTGATTTCCACTACGAGCATTCACTCGCATCATACATAGTTGAGAAGATACATTCACATGTTGGGGCTCAATGACTATGTCACTTAGTTTATGAGCACTCAACACTTCCTTCCTCTACCTCAATTATGTTGAGCTAAGGAGCTCATTTAGTGGGTCTTAACATCACTTGCATCAACTCTTTGGTTGAGCTTAGATTGAGGTGCATTGAGCTTATGAGTTTTCTCACATAATTCCAAGCCTTCATGCACTCACAATCTAGCATCCAACCTAAGGTGAGCTAAGGAGCACAAGACAATTAATTCTTGGAGTTTGTTTTTTTTAGTTCTTTTCTCATAATCACATTTAAGACTAATTAGATAAAAATTTCTTAATAAGGCATTAAAATCACAAACAAATTATGCTTGAGGGAAACATTCATACATTAATATTACATCATGTAAATGAGATTTCACCCCCAACCCTCCCCAAGGGAGTTTAGCTACTCATTACATATAAAAAGAAGAAAAACACATACATGGATAAAGACCCTTTCATGGTCAATTAAATAGAAATACAAGAGTGGAGTTTAGAAGATACTAGGAATACTCCATAGAAGTTCTCCTGAAATCCTTCTTCTCCTTCTCAATGTTCACTCCTTAAGTCTCTAGTGCTGCCTTCTTCCTCCTCTTCCAAAGTAAGAGTTTTCCTTGCCACCCTTGAGGAGTTCCTCTTTTCCCTTGGCTCTCCTCCTTACTTTGTAGAATTTGGCAAAAATTGTGAACCCTCCTCTAGTCAAGAGGAGGGGTATTTATAAGAATGGGGGGCTGCCATCCTCCTCTTCATTTCAAACCAGCTTTTCCATATAAAAATCTGAATTCAATATGACAATAACCTCCATTTATGGTGAGGTGACAATAATCCTCAATTGTTTACCCAAAACATCATCTCAAAGCTTCCTTTTTAAAATAAAACGGGCTGTGTAGCAGGGAATGATGGCTGGGGACAACATGCAGGATAGAGGTCTTGTCCCCATCCGAAATGCATGTCTGGAAAATTTTTGCGGCGGGCCGCAGTAGCGCGCTGGAGCACGCTATGGCACGCTGCGGCGTGCAATGATCCATCGCACATTCGCCAAGTCCCACGCTGTCGCGCGCTACCGCGTTTGAGCTTTGGAAGATGTCCGCTGCAGACTGCTGCAGCGCGCGACCGCGCGCTGTTGTAGCGGGTCATTCCGCAAAATACACTGTTCAATTACTTCTCTTTTCATTTTTTCAAGTAAAAATATTTCCGTCACAGACCACTGCAGCGTGTGAACGCTCGCTGTAGCGGGTCGTTCCGCCAAAAACACTGTTCAATTAATTTAGCCTCTATTTTCATAGTTATGAATATTTTCGCTGCATACCGCTGCAGCGCGCGACCACGCGCTGTAGCGGGTTATTCCGCAAAAAATATTGTTCAATTAGTTGAGCCCCCTGTTTATATAGTTTAGAAATACTTCCACTGCAGATCGCGCGTTGTAGCGGGTCATTCCGCGATTATTGTTCAATTAATTTATGCAATCAATTATATATATTTTAGAGGTTTCCGCTGCAGCCCGTTGCGGCGCGTGGTAGTGCGCAGCAGCGCACTGTAGCGAATTCCTTTAATAAATTTTAAAAACTCTGCAGAAATGCTTTAGAACTCCTTTGGATTCCATTTCCCTAAAAAAGATAGAAAAAATTATTTTAGGAGCAGCTAGCTTTTCATGGTCATTCCCATTTCTTCTTTCCAGTTCCTCTAGTCCAAAATTTGTTGCTCTCTTTTTCTCATCATTAATTCCTTCTGATACATTTTTAGAATGTATCACACTCACCAATTCCCTTGGGTTTATTTCTGTTGAACTGGGTAAAGCCCCTTGCTGCCGAGAGGTCAGCTGCTTGGAGATTTGCCCCAATTGTGTCTCAATAATCCTAAGAGAGGCTTCTATTCCCTGAATAGAAGCCTTGTGATGTGTGATGGTGGCCTCAGTGTGGCGCATGAATTGGGTTGTTTCAGCCTTAAATGAATTGAAGGTCCCTTCTAGATTATGTTGGTAGTTGTTATTATTATTATTATAATTCATGCCTTGTTGGTCAGATGAATTCCCCCCATATTGATTAGCATTGGTTTTATTATTACTGACAGACTGTAAATACACGTCTGCGCTTGCATGCAAATGTTCGTTGTCTGAAGTAATCAGTGGAAAGTGTGACTTTCCAGGAATTTATCGAACCACAGAGAATTGGTTGATTTGGCACTAAAGTATATCTATTCTCACTAATGTTTAAGCTATAATTTGTATTAATTGGTTGGTCTAAAATTAGCACGAATATTTACTAAGTAAATAACAAGATTTAAAGAAAGAGGAGAGGAGAGTTGGGCCCATCCCACATGCAAAGATATAATACTTGCGTAGATTTGTTTCTCATGCTTTATCATTTAGCTTAATTGAAATCAAGTGCACATTGTTGTCCTTTAGTCTAGCTCAAAGGCTTACAAGTTTAAATCTCGTGCATAAAATGAACTTACATTCGGTTCTACTTTAGCACAAAGATTCTTGTAAGATTCTTGAGAATTAAAGTTAATTCATTTTCTCCTTATTTAAGGAGAGTTTAAATTTTCTTAAATCTCAAGATCTCACAAGTATTGATTTTCCACTACGAGCATCACTTCGCATCTCACATAGTTGAGATGAGAGAATCACATGTTGGGCTCAATGACTATGTCACTTAGTTCATGAGCACTCAACACTTCATGTCTCAATCTCAATTATGTGGAGCTAAGGAGCTCAATTAGTGTGTCTTAGCATCACTTGCATCAACTCTTTGATTAAGCTTAGATTGAGGTGCATTGAGTTCAAGATCCTTCTCACATGGTTCTAAGCTTTCATGCACTCAAAATCTAGCATCCAACCTAAGGTGAGCTAAGGAGCACAAGACAATTAGATCTTAGATTCTTTAGTTCTTTTCTTATAAACACATCAAGACTAATTAGATAGAAATTTCTTAGTAAGGTATTTAAATCACAATTACATTATGCTTGAGGGAAAACATTCACACATTAATATTACATCATGCAAAATGGGACTTCATCCCAACCCTCTCAAGGGGAGTTTAGCTACTCATTACACAAGAAAATAAGGAAAATATAAACATAGCAAAAGACCCTTTTATGGTCACTAAAAAGAAAATACAAGATTGAGTTTAGAAGATACTAGGAATGCTCCGTAGAAATTCTCCGGAATTCTTTTTCTCCTTCTAATTACCTTCTTCTTAGAATGCTAGTTCTGCCTTCTTCCTCTTCTCCCTTTGCAAAATCTTGCCTTGCCACCCTTGGGGAGTTCCCTCTTCCTTTGGCTCTCCTCCTTACTTAGGGAATTCTTGCTAAAATTGTGAACTCTCCTCTAGTCAAGAGGGAGGGGTCTTTCTAGGAAGGGGGGGGCTGCATGCTCCTGCTCATAAGCAACTATATTTCTCATTTAAAAATGCTGAATTCATCATTGCACTAATTTTTAATTTAGAGTGAGGTGACAATAATCTCATTTTTTTAGCCACACATCACCTCAAAGCTTTACAAAAATGGCTGCTGCAGGATATGCTGGCTGGAGACAACATTCAGGATAGAGGTCATGTCTCCAACCGCATTAAATGCTCTGATTGGGAAAAAATTCGGCGGGCCACTGCAGCGCGCTGTATCTCCCTGTAGCGTGCTGCTGCATGCCTTGGTTCCAAGAAGTTTTAGCCAAGTCCTCCGTTGTAGACCACTCCAGCGCGCGACTGCGCGCTCTAGTGGGGAATACCGCGAAAAACACTATTCAATTAGTTCTTTTTCCCGATTGTATAAAGAAATATTTTCGCGGCAGCCCGCTGAGCGCACGACCGAGCGTGTAGCGGTCAATTTTGCGAAAAAACACTGTTCAATTAGTTGGGCGGCCTGATTTATATCGCCAAGTCTTCCGCGATCAACCGCTGCAGCGCGCGCCCGCGTGCAAGTAGAGGTAAATTTCGCGAAAAACATTATTCAATTAGTTGGGCGGCCCGATTTATATTGCCAAGTCTTCCACGATACACCGCTGCAGCGCGTGACCGCGCGCTGTAGCGGTAAATTCCGCAAAAAACACTATTCAATTAGTTGGGAGCCTGTTTAATAATCTTGAATGTTTCCACGATAAACCGCTGTAGTGCGCCACCGCACGCTGTTAGCGGTAAATTCTGCAAAAAAATACTATTCAATTAGTTGACCCCCCCATTTTAATATAGTTTAAAATGTTTCCGCCGTCGCCCGCTGCGGCACACAACCGCGCGCTGTAGCGGAATTCTTTGTTATTATTTTTTTTAGAAAAATTTGCAGAAATGACCTAGAGCTCCTTTGGATTCCATTTCCTAAAAAAGATATAGAAATTTGATTTAAGAATAGCAAAAAATATCTTAAATAAATGAATTTTCCCATTTATTTTAGATGTAATTTATGGATTCATCACACCCCCCACACTTAAATTCTTGCTCGTCCTCAAGTAAGCTCAAAATGATAATTTTTCTATATTTGAATGGATGAAAGTCACAATGATGAATTTGAAATAAGTATAAGTGAAAATATGTGCATGGCAACAAAAAATAAAATGAACATTGTAGCAATCTTAATATTTTCAATTAAGTCACTAAGGTGGTAAGTCACTAAATCTCCAAATGTTTGAATTTTTTAATGCTTGAAAATAGGTGATGGGTTCCATACATTTTGGATTTTTAGACTAAAGACATGGTTTAGAGATTCTTAGAGTTGTTCCATATGTGCTCCTTCTTATAAATCACAAAGATGAAAAGATTAAATGAGAGATATTTTTCTTCATCCTTTCTTGGAGAGATATTTTTCATCATTCCTTTTTCCAAAAATATTTTGTTCTTTTCATCCTTATGGAGAGATATTTTTCTTCATCCCTAATATCTTTGTGATCATGAAGTCCTACGGTATCCTAGCACACTCCATTTAGAATCTATTCCATATTCTTTTAGTATAAATCTTATGCCTTCCCCCACACTTAGCTCAAGCATTTATTTAAATTTTTGGAGATTTAAATTTTCCTCCATTCATTCCTTAATCTCACATTTAATTGCATAATAATTTATTTAATCATTTTTTTTTGCTAAGCATTCTTTTACTTATATCTCATTTGATTTTTTTGCATTTTTGTGATTTTCATTTCTTTTGCAAAATTCAGAAAAAATATGTCACTTAAGAATAACTCAATAAATGCGAGAATATGAGAATTCATAAATTGCAATATAAAAAAAAACAAACTGCAATAAAGATAAAAAGAAAAAGTGAAAAAGAACAAATACAACTTAGTTAGTTGTTGGGTTGCCTCCCAACAAGCGCTGGTTTTAGTGTCTCAGCCTGACACAGGAAAGAGCTTATGTGATTCCTTCATCAGGGGGTCTTGAAGGGTCCACCCTTCCTTCTCTTGAGAGACACCTTCCTCCAAGTATAACTTCAGACAATTTCCATTCACCTTGAAAGCGCTATTATTTGAGGCAACTTCGACAGCTTCATGAGGAAAAACTTTAGTGATGGTGAACGGTACTGTCCAATGTGATTTTAGTTTTCCTGGAAAAAGTCTTAATCTAGAGTTAAAAAGTAATACCTTCATTCCTGGTTGGAGGTACTTAGGTTTAATTAGCTTATCATGCCATTTTTTTGTTTTTTCTTTATACAACTTGGCATTCTCATAGGCATTTAACCTAAATTCATCATGTTCATTTAGTTGCAGCAGTCTCTGCGCCCCTGCCTTTTGGTGGTCAAAATTTAATTTCTTTATTTGCCAAAAGGGCACGGTGTTCAAGTTCTACCGGAAGGTGACATGCTTTTCCATAAACGAGCTTATACAGGGACATTCCTAGAGGGGTCTTGAAGGCAGTCCTATTAGCCCAAAGGGCATCTTAGAGTTTTGAAGTCCAATCCTTTCTATTATGGTTTACAGTTTTTTTCCAAAATTTATTTAAGTTCTCTATTGGAGACTTCAACTTGCCCGCTGTTTAGAGGGTAGTAGGGCGTACCCACCTTGTGTCTTACCACATAGCTTTTTAATATATTCTCTAACTGCCTATTGCAGAAGTATTTTCCCCCATCACTGATAAAGAATCTGGGTGTTCCAAATCTAGCTAGCACGTGTTCCTTGAGAAATTTGATCACAATTTTAGCATCATTGTTGACACATGCCACAGCTTCAACACATTTTGAAACATATTCAACTGCCACAAGGATATACAGATTGGCCTGGGATGAGGGGAAGGGTCCCATAAAGTCAATTACCCAAACATCGAATAGTTCGACTTCAAAAATCCCATTTAAAGGAAGCTCGTCCCTTTTTGTTAAATTCCCGATTCTTTGGCACTTGTCACAACTTTTTATTAAATTCCCGGTTCTTTGGCACTTGTCACAACTTTTTGTTAAATTCCCGGTTCTTTGGCACTTGTCACAACTACCGCGCGCTGCTGCACAAAAAGCGCTCCAGCGCATATAATTGCAAAATGCCCTGAATTTATTAAAAACTGCCCAGTTTTGGCTAAAATGACAAAACTTTACGGTTTTGGTATTCTTAGGTCCCTAGGACCCTAGTGGGACTGAATTATATCAAATGTGAACCTATTTGAGCCATGTGCTACTACGCGAAAAGCGCATTAGCGCGCTGCAGCACTTGAAATTGCAAAATGCCAAGAATTTCTTAAAATCTTCCCAGTTTTGGCTGAAATGGCTAAAAGTTCACGATTTTGGTATTTTAAGGTCCTTAGGACCCTAGTGGGTCTGAATTATATCAATTGTGAACCTATTTTAGTCACGCACTACCACGTGAAAAGAGCTACTGCGTGCTACGGTGAGCTACCACGCGAACAGCGCTCCAGCGCGCTGCAGCTCCTGAAATTGTAAAATGCTCAGAATTTCTTAAAAACTTCCCAATTTTTGCTGAAATGGTGAAAACTTCACGATTTTGGTATTTTAAGGTCCCTAGGACCCTAGTGGGACTGAAGTATATCAAAATTGAAAGTATTTTAGCCGCGCGCTACCGCGCAAAGAGCGCTGCAGCGCCTGAAATTGTAGAATGCCCAGAATTTCATAAAAACTGCCCAGTATTGGCTGAAATAGGCAAGACTTCCTGATTTTGTTATTTTAAGGCCTTAGGACCCTAGTGGGACTGAATTATATCAAATATGAATCTATTTTAGAGGAGCGCTCCCGCATGAAAAGCTCTACCGCACGCTCCAACACCTGAAATTGCAAAATGTCCAGAATTTCTTAAAAACTACCTATTTTAGCTGAAATGGCCAAGACTTCTTAATTTTATTATTTTAAGGTCCCTAGGACCCTAGTGGCACTGAATTATATCAAATGTGAATCTATTTTAGCGGAGCGCTCTCGCGCAAAAAGCGCTACCGCACGCTCTAGCGCCTGAAATTGCAAAATGCTCCGAATTTCTTAAAACTGCCCAATTTTGGTTGAACTGGCCAAAAGTTCACGGTTTTAGTGTTTTAAGGTTCCTAGTACCCTAGTGGGACTGAATTATATCGAATGTGACACTATTTTAGCAGTGCGCTACCGCGCGCAGCCGCGTGAAAGGCGCTCCCACGTGCTGCTGCGCGAAAAGCGCTCCAGCGCCTGAAATTGCAAAATGCCCAGAATTTATTAAGAATAGCCCAGTTTTGGCTCAAATGGCAAAACTTGACGGTTTTGGGATTTTAAGGTAGGACCCTAATGGGACTGAATTATATCAAATGTTCACATTTGATATAATGCAGTCCCACTAGGGTCCCAGGAACCTTAGAATACCAAAACCGTGAAGTTTTGCCATTTCAGCCAAAACGGGGAAGTTTTTAATAATTTCTAGGCATTTTGCAATTTCAGGTAGCAGCGTGCGGTACTGCTTTTCACGCGGCAGCGTGCGGCAGCGCACGGCTAAAATAGTTCATATTTGATATAATTCATTCCCACTATGGTCCTAGGGACCTTAAAATACCAAAACTGTGAAGTTTTGGCCATTTCAGCCAAAACTGGGCAGTTTTTAAGAAATTCTGGGAATTTGGCAATTTCATGCACTGCAGCGCACTAGAGCACATGGCAAAAATAGGTTCATATTTGATATAATTCAGTCCCACTAGGGTCCTACCTTAAAATCCCAAAACCATGAAGTTTTGGCCATTTCAACCAAACTGAGTAGTCTTTAAGAAATTTTGGGCATTTAGCAATTTCAAGCACTACAGCGCCATGAAGCACTTTTCACACGATAGTGCGTGGCTAAAAGAGGTTCACTTTTGATATAATTTAGTCCCACTAGTGTCTTAGGGACCTTAGAATACTCAAACCGTGAAGTTTTGGCAATTTCGGCCAAAACTTTGCAGTTTTTTAGAAATTCTGAGCATTTTGCAATTTCAGGCGCTGCAGCGCTTTTTGCGTGGCAGCGCACGGCTAAAATAGGTTCACATTTGATATAATTAAGTCCCACAGAGGTCCTAGGGATCTTAAAATACAAAAATCATGAAATTTTGGCCATTTTAGCCAAAACTAGGCAGTTTTTAAGAAATTCTGGAAATTTAGCAATTTCAGGCGCTGCAGAGCGCGCTGGACCGCTTTTCGCATGGTAGGACTTTTCACGTAGTAGCGCGCAGCTAAAATAGGTTCATATTTGATAAAATTCAGTACCACTAAGGTTCTAGGGACCTCAAAGTACCAAAACAGTGAAATTTTAGCCATTCCATCCAAAATTGGACAATTTATAAGAAATTTTGGGCATTTTGCAATTTCATGCACTGCAGCATGCTGGAGCGCATGGCAAAAATAGGTTCACAGTTGATATAATTTAGTCCCACTAGGGTCCTACCTTAAAATCCCAAAATCGTGAAGTTTTGGCCATTTCAACCAAAACTAGGTAGTTTTTAAGAAATTTTGGGTATTTTGCAATTTCAGGCGCTGCAGTGCCCTGAAATACTTTTCGCACAGCAATGCATAGCTAAAATAGATTCACATTTGATTTAATTCAGTCCCACTATGGTCCTAGGGACATTAGAATACCAAAACTGTGAAGTTTGGGCCATTTCAACCAAAATTGGTCAGTTTTTAGGAAATTCTGGGCATTTTGCAATTTTAGGCGCTGCAGCGCTTTTCGCGCGGCTAAAATAGGTTCACATTTGATATAATTAAGTCCACTAAGGTCCTAGGGATCTTAAAATATGAAAATCATGAAGTTTTGGCCATTTTAGCCAAAACTAGGCAGTTTTTCAGAAATTCTGGGAATTTTGTAATTTCATGCGCTGCAAAGCGCGCTGAAGCGCGCTCGACCGCTTTTCGCGCGGTAGTGCTCTTCACGTAGTAGTGTGCGGCTAAAATAGGTTCACATTTGATATAATTCAGTACCACTAAGGGCTTAGGGACCTTAAAATACCAAAACCGTGAAATTTTGGCCATTTCAGCCAAAATTGGGCAATTATTTAGAAATTCTGGGCATTTTGCAATTTCAGGCGCCGCAACACGCTGAATCTCGCTGATGCGCTTTTCACGCGGATACATGGCTAAAATTGGTTCGCATTTGATATAATTCTATCTCACTAGGGTCCTAGGGACCTTAGAATACCAAAACCGTGAGGTTTTGCTATTTCAGCCAAAACTCGGCAATTTTTAAGAAATTCTGGGCATTTTGCAATTCAGGCGCTGAAGCGCGCTGGAGAGCTTTTTGCGCAGCAGCACATGGTAGCACTTTTTGTGCGGCAGTCCACGGCTATAATAGTTTCACATTTGATATAATTCAGTCCCACTAGGGTCCTGGGGACCTTAAAATATCAAAACTGTGAAGTTTTGGCCATTTCAGCCAAAATTGGACAGTTTTTAAAAAATTATCGGCATTTTGCAATTTCAGCTGCTGCAGCGCGCTGATGCACTTTTTGCGCGGCAGAGCACGGCTAAAATAGGTACACATTTAATGTAATCCAGTCCCACTAGGGTCCTAGGGACCTTAGAATAACATAACCGTGAGGTTTAGCCATTTAAGTTAAAATTGGGCAGTTTTTAAGAAATTATTAGCATTTTGCAATTCAGGCGCCGCAGCGCGCTGCCGCGGTTTTTGCGCGGCAGTGCACGGCTAAAATAGGTTCACATTTGATATAATTCAGTCCCACTAGGGTCTTAGGGACCTTAGAATACCAAAACCGTGAAGTTTTGGCCATTTTGGCCAAAACTGGACAGCTTTTAGGAAATTCTGGGCATTTTGCAATTTCAGGCGCTGCAGCATTTTTCGCACGGCTAAAATAGGTTCACATTTGATATAATTAAGTCGCACTAAGGTCCTATGGATTTTAAAATATGAAAATTGTGAAGTTTTGACCATTTCAGCCAAAACTAGGCAGTTTTAAGAAATTCTGGGAATTTAGCAATTTCAGGCGCTGCAAAGCGTGCTGGACCGCTTTTCGCATGGTAGCACTTTTCACACGGCAGCGTGCGGCTAAAATAGGTTCGTATTTTATATAATTCAGTACCACTAAGATTCTAGGGACCTTAAAGTACCGAAACCGTGAAATTTTTGCCATTTCATACAAAACTGGACAATTTATAAGAAATTATGGGCATTTTGCAATTTCATGCGCTGCAGCACGCTGGAGCATATGGCAAAAATAGGTTTACATTTGATATAATTCATTCCCACTAGGGTCCTACCTTAAAATCCCAAACCATGAAGTTTTGGCCATTTCAGCCTAAACTAGGTAGTTTTTTAGAAATTTTGGCCATTTTGCGATTTCAGGCGCTGCAGTGCCCTGAATCACTTATGCACGGCAGCGCGTGGCTAAAATAGGTTCACATTTGATATAATTTAGTCCCACTAGGGTGCTAGGGACCTTAGAATACCAAAACCGGGAAGTTTTGGCCATTTCAGCCAAAACTGGACAGTTTTAAAAAAATTCTCGGCATTTTGCAATTTCAGCAGCTGCAGCGCGCTGATGCACTTTTTGCGTGGCAGAGCACGGCTAAAATAGGTACACATTTGATATAATTCAGTCCCACTAGGGTCCTAGGGACCTTAGAATACTATAATCGTGAGGTTTTTCCATTTCAATTAAAATTGGGCAGTTTTTAAGAAATTATGGGCATATTGCAATTCTGGCGCCGCAGCGCGCTGCCGCGCTTTTTGCGCAGCGGCTCGCAGTAGCGTATTTTGCACAGCAGTGCACGTCTAAAATAGGTTCACATTTGATATAAATCAGTCCCACTATGGTCTTAGGGACCTTAGAATATCAAAAATGTGAAGTTTTGGCCATTTCGGCCAAAACTGGACAGTTTTTAGGAAATTCTAGGCATTTTGCAATTTCTGGCGCTGCAGCATATTTTGCGCAGCTAAAATAGGTTCACATTTGATATAATTAAGTTCCACTAAGGTCCCGGGGATCCTAAAATATGAAAATCATGAAGTTTTGGCCATTTCAGCAAAAACTAGGCAGTTTTTAAGAAATTCTGGGAATTTAGCAATTTCAGGCGCTGCAAAGTGCGCTGGACCGCTTTTCACACGGTAGCACTTTTCACGCAGCAGCGCGCGACTAAAATAGATTCATATTTGATATAATTCAGTACCACTAAGATTCTAGGGACCATAAAGTGCCAAAACTATGAAATTTTAGCCATTTCATCCAAGATTGGACATGTTATAAGAAATTATGGGAATTTTGCAATTTCATGCGCTGCAGCACGTTGGAGCGCATGGCAAAAATAGGTTCACATTTGATATAATTCAGTACCCCTAGGGTCCTCCCTTAAAATCCCAAAACCGTGAAGTTTTGGTCATTTCAGCCAAAACTAGGTAGTTTTTTAGAAATTTTGGGCATTTTGCAATTGAAGCACATTTCGCGCGGCAGCGCACGGCTAAAATAGGTTCACAGTTTATATAATTCAGTCCCACTAGGGTCCTAGGGACCTTAGAATACCAAAACCAGGAAATTTTGGCCATTTCAGCCAATACTTGGCAGTTTTTAGAAAATTCTGGGCATTTGCAATTTTAGGCGCTGCAGCTCTTTTTGCGCGGCATCGCACGGCTAAAATAGGTTTACAATTGATATAATCAATCCCACTAAGGTCCTAAGGATCTTTAAATATGAAAATCATAACGTTTTGGCCATTTCAGCCAAAACTAAGCAGTTTTTAAGAAATTCTGGAATTTTGTAATTTCAGGCGCTGCAAAGTGCGCTGCAGCGCGCTGAAGGGCGCTCGATCGCTTTTCGCGCGGTAGCACTTTTTACGCAGTAGTGCGCAGCTAAAATAAATTCACATTTGATATAATTCAGTACCACTATGGTCCTAGGGACCTTAAAATACTAAAACAGTGAAATTTTGGCCATTTTAGCCAAAGCTAGACAGTTTTTTAGAAATTCTGGGCATTTTGCAATTTCAGGCACGCAACGCCCTAAAGCGCACCGATGCACATTTCACGCGGCAGCGGGGCTAAAATAGGGTCGCATTTGATATAATTCAGTCCCACTAGGGTCCTGGGGACCTTAGAATACCAAAACTGTGAGGTTTTGCCATTTCAGCCAAAACTTGGTAGTTTTAAAGAAATTCTGGGCATTTTGCAATTCAGGCGCTGAAGCGCACTGCAGCACTTTTTGGGCAGTAGGACACGGTAGCGCTTTACGCACAGCAGTCTGTGGCTAAAATAGGTTCACATTTGATATAATTCAGCCCCACGATGGTCCCAGGGAGCTTAAAATACCAAAATCGTGAAGTTTTGGCCGTTTCAGCCAAAACTGGGCAGTTTTTCAAAAATTCTCGGCATTTTGTAATTTCAGGCACTGCAGCGCGCTGTTGCGCTTTTCGTGCAGCAGCTCCCAGCTAAAATAGGTCAACATCTGATATAATTCGGTCCCACTAGGGTCCTAGGGACCCTAGATTACAAAAACTGGGAGATTTTGCCATTTCAGCCAAAACTGGGCAGTTTTTAAGAAATTCTGGGCATTTTGCAATTCAGGCGTTGTAGTGCACTGAAGCTCGCTGTAGTACTTTTTGCGCAGCAGCGCATCGTAGCACTTTTGGCATGGCAACGCTCAGCTAAAATAGGTTCACATTTGGTATAATTCAGTCTCACTCGGGTCCTAGGGACCTCAAAGTACCTAAATCATGAAGTTTTGGCCATTTCAGCCAAAATTGGGTAGTTTTTAAAAATACTTGACATTTTGCAATTTCAGGCACTACAGCGCGCTAATTCGCTTTTCGGGGCAGCAGCGCGCGGCTAAAATATGTTGACATTTGATATAATTCAGTCCCACTAGGGTTTTAGGGACTTTAGAATACCAAAACTGTGAAGTTTTGCTATTTCAGCCAAAACTATGCAGTTTTTAATAAATTCTAGGAATTTTGCTATTTCAGGTGTAGTAGAACGCTGTATCACTTTTTGTGCGGTAGCGCCTGGTAGCGCTTTTCGCGTGGCAGCGCACAGCTAAAATAGTTCACATTTGATATAATTCAGTCCCACTTGGGTCCTAGGGACCTTAAAGTACCAAAACCATGAAGTTTTGGCTATTTCTGCTAAAACTGTGCTGTTTTTAATAAATTCTGGGCATTTTGCAATTTTAGGTGATGCAGTGTGCTGCTGTGCTTTTTCGCGTGGTAACCCGTGGGAGCGCTTTTCACGCGGTTGCGCGCAGCTAAAATAGGTTCATATTTGATATAATTCAGTCCTACCAGGATCCTAGGAGCATTAAAATATCAAAACTGGGAAATTTTGGACATTTCAGCCAAAACTGGGCAGTTTTTAAGAAATTCTGGACATTTTGCAATTTCAGGTGTTGCAGCGCGCTGGGGTGTTTTTCGTGCAACAGCGCTCTGTAGAGCTTTTCGCACGGTAATATGCAGCTAAAATAGGTTCACATTTGATATAATTTAGTCCCACTAGGGTCCTAGGGTCCTTAAAATACCAAAACCGTGAAGTTTTGGCCATTTCAACCAAAACTGGGCAGTTTCTAAAAAATTCTCAGCATTTTGCATTTTCAGGCGAAGCAGCGCGTTGATGCACTTTTCGCACGACAATGCGCGGCTAAAATAGGTTCACATCTGATATAATTTTGTCCCACTATGGTCCTCGGGACCTTAGATTACCAGAACCGTGAGGTTTTGCCATTTCAGCCAAAATTGGGCAGTTTTAAGAAATTTTTGGCATTTTGCAATTTCAAGCCTGCAGCGCTCTAATGCGCTTTTCCCACGGTAGCACGCGGCTCAAATAGGTTAACATTTGATATAATTTAGTCCCATCAAGGTGCTAGGGACCTAAGAATACCAAAATCGTGAGGTTCTGCCATTGTGGCCAAAACTGGGCAGTTTTTAAAAAATTCTGGGCATTTTGCAATTCAGGAGCTGCAGTGCGCTGAAGCACGCTGTAGCGCTTTTTGCGCTGCAGCGCGCGGTAGCGCTTTTCGTGCGGCAGTGCACTACTAAAATAGGTTCACATTTGATATAATTCAGTCCCATTAGGGTCCTGGTTACCTTAAAATACAAAAATCGTGAAGTTTTGCCATTTCAGCCAAAACTGAGCAGTTTTTAAGAAATTCTGAGCATTTTGTAATTTCACGCGCTGGAGCGTGTGGTAGCGCTTTTCGTGCAGGAGCGCTCCGCTAAAATAGATTCACGTTTGATATAATTCAGTCCCACTAGGGTCCTAGGGACCTTAGAATACCAAAACCGAGAAGTTTTACCATTTCAGCCAAAACTGGGTAGTTTTTAATAAATTCTGGGCATTTTGCAATTTCAGGCGCTGGAGCGTGCTGTTGCGCTTTTTGCGTGGCAGCGCACGGTAACATTTTTTGCGCAGTAGCGCGTGGCTAAAATAGTTCACATTTGATATAATTCTGTCCCACTAGGGTCCTAGGGTCCTTCAAATATCAAAACCGTGAAGTTTTAGCCATTTCAGCCAAAACTGGGCAGTTTTTAAGAAATTTTGGGCATTTTGCAATTTCAGGCACTGCAGCTCCCTGAAGAACTTTTTGTGCGGCTAAAATAGGTTCACATTTGATATAATTCAGTCCTACTAAAGTCCTAGGGACCTTAAAATACCAAAATCGGGAAGTTTGGGCCATTTCAGCCAAAACTGGGCAGTTTTTATGAAATTCTGGGCATTTTTAATTACAAGCATTACAGCGTGCTGCAGTGTGCTGAAGAGTGCTAGAGCGCACTGTAGCGCTTTTCACGTGGCAGAACGCGGCTAAAATAGGTTCACGTTTGATATAATTCAGTCCCACTAGGGTCCTAGGGAACTTAAAATACCATAATCGGGAAGTTTTGGCCATTTCAGCCAAAACTGGGCAGTTTTTATAAAATTCTGGGCATTTTGCAATTTGAAATACTGTAGCGTAGTGCGCGACTAAGATAGGTTAACATTTGATATAATTATGTCCCACTAGAGTCCTAGGGACCTTAAAATACCAAAACCGTGAAGTTTTGGTCATTTCAGCCAAAACTTGGTAGGTTTTAAGAAATTCTGGCATTTTGCACTTTCAGGCGCTACAGAGCGCTGAAGCGCGCTGAAGTGCGCTGGAGCGCTTTTCATGCGGCAGCTCTTGGGTGCGCGACAGCTGCAGCTAAAGTAGGTTCATATTTGTATAATTAAATCCCAAAAGGGTCTTAGGGACCTTAAAATACCAAAACAGGGAAGTTTTGGCCATTTCAGCCAAAACTGAGCAGTTTGAAAGAAATTCTGGGCATTTTGCAATTTCAGGCGCTGGAGCGCGCTGGAACATTTTTCGTGCGGCAGCGCTATGTAGCGCTTTTCGCGTGACAGCCCTATGTAGCGCTTTTCGTGCGGTAGCATGCAGCTAAAATTGGTTCACATTTGATATAATTCAGTCCCACTAGGGTCATAGGGACCTTAAATTTCCAAAACCGAGAAGTTTTGGCCATTACAGCCAAAATTGGGCAGTTTTTAAGAAATTCTGGGCATTTTGCAATTTCAGGCGCTGCAGCATGTTTGAGTGCTTTTCGCAGGGCAGTGCACGGTAGCCCTTTCCACACGACAGCGCGCGGCTAAAATAGGTTCACATTTGATATAATTCAATCCCAGTAGGGTCCTAGGTACCTGAAAATACCTAAACAGTGAAATTTTGGCCATTTCAACTAAAACCGAGCAATTTTTAAGAAATTTTAGGCATTTTGCAATTTCAGGCATTGTAGCGCGTTGCAGCTCTTATCGTGCTGTAATGCATTTCGAGCCACAGCGCGCGGCTAAAATAGTTTAACATTTGATGTAATTCAGTCCCACTAGGGTCCTGGGGACCTTAAAATTCCAAAACCGGTATGTTTTGGCCATTTCAGCCAAAACTGGGCAGTTTTTAATAAATTATGGGCATTTTGCAATTTCAGGCACTACAGGGCGCTGGAGCGCCTTTCGCAGGGAAGCGCGCGGGTGCGCGCGGGTACTAATTTTCGCGCGGGGCTATATGATGATCACAATTGCTATAATTTAGTCCACTATGGCCCTATGGACCTTAAAATACCAAAACCGTGAGGTTTTGGCCATTTCAGCCAAAACTGAGCAGTTTTTAAGAAATTTTAGGCATTTTGCTATTTCAGGCGTTGCAGCGCGCTGAAGCTCTTTTCACGCTGTAGTGCATTTTGTGCGACAGCGCACAGCTAAAATAGGTTCATATTTGATATAATTCAGTGCCACTAGGGTCCTAGGACCTTAAAATACCAAAATCGTGAAGTTTTGGCCATTTCAACCAAAACTGGGCAGTTCTTAAGAAATTCTGGGCATTTTGCAATTTCAGGCGCTATAGCGCGCTATAGGGCGCTGAATCGCGCTGTAGCGCTTTTCGCGTGGCAGCAACCGGTAGCACTTTTTGAAGGGCAGCCTGCGGCTAAAATAGATTCACATTTGATATGTTTAAATCCCACAAGGGTCCTAGGGACCTTAAAATACCAAAATTGTGAAGTTTCGGCTATTTCATCCAAAACTTGGCAATTTGAAAAAAATTCTGGGCATTTTGCAATTTCAGGCGCTGTAGTGCGCTGGAGTGTTTTTCGTGCGGCAGCGCTCTATAATACTTTTTACGCGGCATCATGTGGCTAAAATAGGATCACATTTGATATAATTCAATCCCATGAGGGTGCTAGGGACCTTAAATTCCCAAAACCGAGATGTTTTGGCCATTTCAGCCAAAACTAGGCAGTTTTTAAGAAATTCTGGGCATTTTACAATTTCAGGCGCTGCAGGAAGCTGAATCGCGCTGTAGCACTTTTCGCGCAGCAGCGCCCGATATCGCTTTTTGCGTAGCTGCGTGCGGCTAAAATAGGTTCACATTTAATATAATTAAATCCCACAAGAGTCCTAGGGACCTTAGAATACCAAAACTATAAAGTTTTGGCCATTTTAGTCAAAACTGGGCAGGTTGAACGAAATTCTGGGTATTTTGCAATTTCAAGCGCTCTGTAGCCCTTTTTGTGCGATAGTATGCTGTTAAATAGGTTCACATTTGATATAATTCAGTCCTACTATGGTCCTAGGGACCTTAAATTACCAAAACCGTGAAGTTTTGACCATTTCAGCCAAAACTGGGCAGTTCTTAAGAAATTATGGGCATTTTGTAATTTCAGGCGCTGCAGCGCACTGGAGTACTTTTCGTGGGGCAGCGCGTGGTTGCGCTTTTCGCGCAATAGTGCGCAGCTAAAATAGGTTCATATTTGATATAATTCGGTCCCACTTGGGTCCTAGAAGCCTTAAAATACCAAAATCGAGAAGTTTTGGCCATTTCAGCCAAAACTTGGCAGTTTTTAAGAAATTCTGGGAATAGGTTCATATTTTAAGCTAAAATAGGTTCAGCTAAAATAGGTTCATATTTCAAGCGCTCCAGCGAGCAGCAGGGCGCTGGAGGGCGCTGTAGCGCGTTTCGCGCGGCAGGGCGCTGTAGCGCTTTTTGCGCAGCAGCGTGCAGCTAAAATAGGTGCACATTTGATATAATTCAGTCCCACTAGGGTCCTAGGGACCTTAAAATACCAAAACCATGAAGTTTTGGACATTTCAGCCAAAACTGGGTAGTTTGAAAGAAACTCTGGGAATTTTGCAATTTCAGGCGCTGCAGTGCACTGGAGCGTTATTCATGCGGCAGCGCTCCGTAGCGCTTTTCGCACGACACGTGCCCTTAAAATAGGTTCACACTTGATATCATTCAGTCCCACTAGGGATATAGGGACCTCAAAATACCAAAACCGTGAAGTTTTGGCCATTTCAGCAAAAATGGGCAGTTTTTAGGAAATTTTGGGCTTTCGCAATTTTAGGCGTTACAGTGCGCTGGAGTGATTGTCACGCGGTAGTGCTTTTTCCACAGCATCGCGCGGCTAAAATCGGTTCTCATTTGATATTATTCAGTCCCACCATGGTCCTAAGGACCTTGAAAAACCAAAATCGGGAAGTTTTGGTCATTTCAGCCAAAACTTGGCAGTTTTTAAGAAATGCTAGGCATTTTGCAATTTTAGGAGCTTGAGCACTTTTCACGCGGCAGCGCGCAGTTAAAATAGGTTCACCTTTAATATAATTCAGTCCCACTAAGGTCCTAAGAACCTTAAAATTCCATAACAGAGAACTTTTGGCCATTTCAGCCAAAATAGGGCAGTTTTTAAGAAATTCTGGGCATTTTGCAATTTCAGGAGCTCTAGCGCCCTGCAGCGAGCTGGATCGCCTTTCACGCTATGGCGCGCAAGAGCGCTTTTCGCGCGGCAGCACGTGCTAGCGCTTTTTGCCCGGTAGCGCGCGGCTAAAATAGGTTCACATTTGATATAATTCAATCCCACTTGGGTCCTAGGGACGTTAAAATAGCAAAACCGTGAAGTTTTGGCCATTTCAACCAAAGCTAGGCAGTTTTTAAGAAATTCTGGGTATTTTACAATTTCAGGCGCTCGAGCGTGCTGGAGCGCTTTTCGCGCGGCAGCATGCGTGAGCGCTTTTCCCGCGGTAGCGCGCGGCTAAAATAGGTTCACATTTGATTTAATTCAGTCCCACTAGGGTCCTAGGGACCTTAAAATACCAGAACCGTGAACTTTTGCCATTTTAGCCAAAACTAGATAATTTTTAAGAAATTCTAGGCATTTTGTAAATTCATGCGTTACAGCGCGCTGCAGTGTGCTGGAGCGCGCTATAGGGCTTTTTACCCAGTAGCGCACGGCTAAAATAGATTCACATTTGATATAATTCAGTCCCTCTAGGGTCCTAGGGACCTTAAAATACCAAAATCAGGAAGTTTTGGTATTTTCAGCCAAAACTTGGCATTTGTTATAAATTCTGGGCATTTTGCAATTTCATGTGCTTCAGCGCGCTCGAGCGCTTTTTGCGCGACAGTGTGCGTTAGCGCTTTTTGCGCAGCAGCGCATGGCTTAAATAGGTTTACATTTGATATAATTTAGTCCCACTAGGGTCCTAGGGACCTTTAAATACCAAAACCGGGAAGTTTTGGCCATTTCAGCCAAACTGGGCGGTTTTTAAGAAATTCTGGGCATTTTGCAATTTTAGGAGCGGCAGCACGTGGCTGAAATAGATTCACATTCAATATAATTCAGTCCCACCAGGGTCCTAGGAGCCTTAAAATACCAAAACTGGGAAGTTTTGGCCATTTCAGTCAAAATTTAGCAGTTTTTAAAAAATTCTAGGCATTTTACAATTTCAGGCGCTGCAGCGCTTTTTGCGAAGTAGCATGCGGTTACACTGTTTGTGCGGCAGCGCTCTTCGCGCGATAGCGAGTGGCTAAAATAGGTTCACATTTGATATAATTCAGTCCCACTAGGGTCCTAGGGACCTTAAAACACCAAAACCGTGAAGTTTTGGCCATTTCAGTCAAAACTGGGCAGTTTTTAAGAAATTCTATGCATTTTGCAGTTTCAAGTGTTACAACATGCTGCAGTGTGCTGGAGCGCGATGTACCACTTTTCGCGCTGTAGTGCACGGCTAAAATAGGTTCACATTTGATATAATTTAGTCCCCCTAGGGTCCTAGGGACCTTAAAATACCACAAGGGTCCTAGGGATCTTAAAATATGAAAACAGTGATGTTTTGGCCATTTCAGCCAAAACTGAGTAGTTTTTAAGAAATTCTTGGCATTTTGCAATTTCCAGCACCGCAGCACGTTGGAGCGCTTTTCACGCGGCAGCGCGCAGGAGCGCTTTTTGCGGTGTATCGCGTGGGAGCATTTTTTGCGCGGTAGGGTGCGGCTAAAATAGGTTCACATTTGATATAATTTAGCCCCACTAGGGTCCTAGGGACCTTAAAATACCAGAACTGTGAACTTTTAGCCATTTTAGCCAAAACTAGATAGTTTTTAAGAAATTCTAGGCATTTTGTAAATTCATGCATTACAGCGCGCTGCAGTGCGCTGGAGCGCGCTATAGGGCTTTTTACCCAGTAGCACACGGCAAAAATAGATTCACATTTGATATAATTCAGTCCCTCTAGGGTCCTAGGGACCTTAAAAAACCAAAATCAGGAAGTTTTGGTATTTTCAGCCAAAACTTGGCATTTGTTATAAATTCTGGGCATTTTGCAGTTTCATGTGCTGCAGCGCGCTGGAGCGCTTTTTGCGCGGCAGTGTGCTTTAGCACTTTTTGCGCGGCAGCACGTGGCTTAAATAGGTTTACATTTGATATAATTCAGTCCCACTAGGGTCCTAGGGACCCTTAAATACCAAAACCGAGAAGTTTTGGCCATTTCAGCCAAACTGGGCGGTTTTTAAGAAATTCTAGGCACTTTGCAATTTCAGGAGAGGCAGCACATGGCTGAAATAGATTCACATTCGATATAATTCAGTCCCACCAGGGTCCTATGAGCCTTAAAATATCAAAACCGGGAAGTTTTGGCCATTTTAGTCAAAACTTAGCAGTTTTTAAAAAATTCTGGGCATTTTACAATTTCAGGCGCTACAGCGCTTTTTGCGGAGTAGCGTGCGGTTGCGCTATTTGTGCGGCAGTGCTCTTCGCGTGATAGCGAGTGGCTAAAATAGGTTCACATTTGATATAATTCAGTCCCACTAGGGTCCTAGGGACCTTAAAAGACCAAAACCGTGAAGTTTTGGCCATTTCAGTCAAAACTGGGCAGTTTTTAAGAAATTCTAGGCATTTTGTAGTTTCAAGCATTACAACATGCTGCAGTGCGTTGGAGCGTGATGTACCACTTTTCGTGCTGTAGTGCACGGCTAAAATAGGTTCACATTTGATATAATTTAGTCCCACTAGGGTCCTAGGGACCTTAAAATACCAAAACCGTGAAGTTTTAGCCATTTCAGTCAAAATTGGGCAGTTTTTAAGAAATTCTACGGATTTTGCAATTTCAGGCATTACAGCGCGCTGCAGTTCGCTGGAGCACGCAGTAGGGCTTTTCGCCCGGCAGTGCCTTTTGCAATTTCAGGCGCTTAAACGCACTGGAGCGCTTTTCACGCAGTAGCGCTTTTTGCGCAGCAGTGCGCGGCTAAAATAGTTTCACATTTGATATAATTCAGTCCCACTTGGATCCTAGGGACCTTAAAATACCAAAACCGTGAGGTTTTGGCCTTTTCAGCCAAAACTGGACAATTTTTAAGAAATTCTAGGCATTTTGCAATTTCAGGCGCTGTAGCGCATGGAGCGCTGTTCTCGTGGTAGCGCATTTCACGCGGCAGCACGTGGCTAAAATAGGTTCACAGTTGATATAATTCAGTTCCACTATAGTCCTAGGGACCTTAAAATACCAAAACCATGAAGTTTTGGCCATTTCAACCAAAACTGTGCAGTTTTTAACAAATTCTGGGCATTTTGCAATTTCAGGCGCTGGAGCGCTTTTCGAGCGGTAGCGCATGGGAGCATTTTTTGCGCGGTTGCGCGCGGTTAAAATAGGTTCACATATGATATAATTCAGTCCCACTAGGGTCCTGGGGAGCCTAAAATACTGAAACCGTGAAGTCTTTGCCATTTCAACCAAAACTAGGAAGTTTTTAAGAAATTCTGGGCATTTCGTAGTTTCAGGAACTGGAGCGCTTTTTGCGCAGCAACGCGTGGTAGCGATTTTCCCGTGACAACATACGGTCTTACTTTTTGTGCGGCAGCGTGCGGCTAAAATAGGTTCGCATTTGATATAATTCAATCCCACTAGGGTCCTAGGGACATTAAAATACCAAAACCGTAAAGTTCTGGCCATTTCAGCCAAAACTGAGCATTTTTTTGGGAAATTCTGACAATTTTGCAATTTCAGGCGCTCCAGCGCGCTGGAGCGCTTTTCGCGGGGTAGCGCGCAGTTAAAATAGGTTCACATTTGATATAATTCTGTCCCACTATCATCATAGGAACCTTAAAATACCAAAAATGTGAAGTTTTGGCTATTTCAGGGAAGACTGGGCAGTATTTAAGAAATTCTGGGAATTTTGCAATTTCAAGCGCTGCAGCGCGCTGGAGTACTTTTTGTGCGGCAGCGCACTGCTAAAATAGGTTCACATTTAATATAATTCAGTCCCACTATGGTCCTAAGGACCTTAAAGTACCAAAACCGTGAAGTTTTTGCAATTTCAGCCAAAACTGGGAAATTTTTAGAAAATTCTGGGCATTTTGCAATTTCAGACGCTACAGCGCGCTGGAGCGCTTTTCGCACGGTAGCGCTTTTCAGGCAGTAGCGTGCGGAAAAAATAGGTTCACAATGTATATAATTCAGTCCCACTAGGGTTCTAGGTACCTTAAAATATCAAAACCGTGAAGTTTTGGCCGTTTTAAGCCAAAACTACGCTTTTTTAGAACATTCTGATCATTTTGCAATTTCAGGCGCTCCAGCGCACTGGAGCCCTTTTTGCTCGACTAAAATAGGTTCACAGTTGATATAATTCAGTCACACTATAGTCCTAGGGACCTTAAAACACCAAAACCATGAAGTTTCATCCATTTCAGATAAAACTTGACAATCTCTAAGAAATTCTGGGCATTTTATAGTTTCTGGCATTGTAGCGCGCTGAGCGCCGTTCAAGGGGCGGCGCGTAGTAGCATTTTTTGCACGATAGCGAGCGGCTAAAATAGGTTCACATTTGATATAATTCAGTCTCACTAGGGTCATGGGGAGCTTAAAATACTAAAACCATGAAGTTTTGTCCATTTCAGCCAAAATTGGGCAGTTTTTAAGAAATTATGGGCATTTTGCAATTTCAGGCGCTGCAGCGCTCTGGAGCGCTTTTCATGTGGCAGCGCGCGGTTAAAATACGTTCACATTTGATATAATTCAGTCCCACTACGGTCCTGAGGAAACCGTTAAGTCTTGGCCATTTCAACCAAAACTGGGAAGTTTTTAAGAAATTCTGGGCATTTTGCAGTTTCAGGAGTTGTAGCGCGCTAGAGCGCTTTTCACGCGGCTAAAATAGGTTCACATTTGATATAATTCAATCCCACAAGGGTCCTAGGGACCTTAAAATATGAAAACAGTGATGTTTTGGCGATTTCAGCCAAAATTGAGTAGTTTTTTAAGAAATTCTTGGCATTTTGCAATTTCCAGCACCGCAGCACGCTGGAGCGCTTTTCACGGGGCAGCGCGCATGAGCGCTTTTTGCGGGGCATCGCGTGGGAGCAGTTTTTGCTCGATAGGGTGCGGCTAAATAGGTTCACATTTGATATAATTTAGCCCCACTAGGGTCCTAGGGAGCTTAAAATACCAGAACCGTGAACTTTTGGCCATTTTAGCCAAAACTAGATAATTTTTAAGAAATTCTAGGCATTTTGTAAATTCATGGGCTAGATCGCGCGATAGCACTTTTTGCGCAGCAGCACTCCACTAAAATATATTCACATTTGATATAATTCAGGCCCAGTAGGGTCCTAGGGACCTTAAAATAACAAAATTGAGAAGTCTTGGCCATTTCAGTCAAAACTGGGCAGTTTTTAAGAAATTCTGGGCATTTTGCATTTTCAGGCGCTGCAGAGCGCGGTAACTCTTTTTGCGCAGCAGCGCATAGCTAAAAAAGGTTTACATTTGATATAATTCAGTCCACTAGGGTCATAGGGACTTTAAAAGACTAATACCGTGAACTTTTGGCCATTCCAGCCAAAACTGGGCCGTTTTTCAAAAATTCTGGGCATTTGCAACTTTCGGCGCTGCAGCGCACTGAGCACTATTCGTGTGGTAGCGCTTTTTGCGCGGCAGTGCTCGGCTAAAATATGTTCACATTTGATATACTTCAGTCCCACTAGGGTCATAGGGACTTAAAA